>OY740793.1:35893528-36108749 GCA_963514005.1 Raja brachyura
TATTTTAAACAAGTTCAACAACATTCCTCTGCACAAGGTCCTCCTTCACACTTTCCCCTTCATTGCCAGTGTAAATAGAGGTAGGTGAATAAAAGGATGTCCTTGATGTATTTGGTTTTATATAATTGCAGAACGCATGGCAACATAGCAGTTCACTAAACATAAATGGTAGTAAATCTGTTGTCATAGAATTGTATAACTCTACATTCAATAAGGTGGCCATGGTGCCCGAAAATAGCAGTGCAGTAACACTTCCAGTTTTAATTGTAGTATTTATCCAATTTTCTATTGAATTGGATCCCTTGTTCTCTCAGTCAGTGCAGTCCAAATGACTGCAAGTCTTGCAAAATACATTCTTCTAATTTCCCCTTAATTTATTTGCTAATTAGCATAAATCTGTCTTCTGATGATTGATGCTTCTTCTCCCTATCCGTTTCAAAGCCTTAATAATGTTGAACACCTTTATTGAATCTGTTAAGCTTCTCTATGTTAAGGAGAACAATGCCACTTACTCTAGTCTTGCTGCACAACTGAAGTCCTTCATTCCTGGGATTATTTTGGTAAATCCCCATTAATATGGCCTTAGTGCCCAAGTGTGCAGTGGTCAGAATTGGAAGCAATAATCCTCTTGAGACCTAAGTGTTATATAATAGCTCATTGCAACTCTTTCTCCTCAGTGGCTTTAGTTGTAAAACCCTTGAAGTGGTTTGCGTTTGGAATGGACTCTATCACTTATTGTAACACAGTCAAAGATTTGTGTGCATATATTGCCAGATCTTTCCATTCCTGGTTCTCATTTGGAATGATATCATTCGGTTATTTTTTAACCAAGATCACTAAATAGAGAGCGGTCCTGGCCTACCATCTATCTCATTGTAGACCCTCGGACTGTCTTTTATCAGACTTTACTCGACTTTATCTTGCATTAAACGTTACTCCCTTTATTCTGTATCTGTGTATTGAATGTAATTATTTATAGCCTTTTCACTTACTGGATAGCACGCAGGAAAACTGGAAAAACCGTTTTTCACTGTACCTCTGTACAGGTGACAATAAACTAAACTATGAACTATCAACAATATCAACTATCACTTTACCTTTCTCAACATTCAGCTCATATACTCTTTCAACTCTTTAGTACATTTAAAAGCTTTCTGTTATGGAGTCATATAGCATGGAAACTTGACCATGCTTCGGCCCAACTTGACCATGCCGAGAACTACACTGGCTGCATTTTGCTCATATATCCCTCTAAACCTTTCCCATCCATGTACCTGTCCAAATGTCTTTTAAATGTTGTTATAGTACCTGCCTCAATTATCCCCTCTGGCAGCTCATTCCATATATCCACCAACCTCTGCGTGAAAAAGTTGCCCCTCAGGTTCCTATTAATTCTTTCCTCTCTCACCTTAAACTTACGCACTTCTTGAGGATAACGAGACATGCAAAGTGCTGGAGTAACTCAGCACATCAGGCAGAACATGGATAAGTGACGTATCGGGTTGGGACCCCATTCCAGCACTTTGTCTTTTTTTTTGTAAACCAGCATCTGCAGTTCCTTTTTCGACATCCAAGGGTCCCAAATCTAAAATGTCGCTATCCATGTTCTCCAGATATGCTGCCTGACTCCGCTGAGTTACTCCAGCACTTTGTGTCTTTTTTCGTCGAAATTAAATGGAAATGTCGACAGTGCTTTGATTGAATGGTGGAACAAGTTTTTGGACCTGAAGCTTCTTGTTAGCTAATATGCGGTGTGGTGCACTAAGGCAGAAAATGCGGCATCTATCATGGAAGATCCCCACCATCTGGTTCTGGTTCTGGTTCTGGTTGATTACTGAGATATCAGTGGTTATCTCGCGCAGGTCGGAGTGAGTAGAGTAGTGATTAAATTTTGAAGTGGACCTTTTTGACCAAGTTGAGGAGATCTAGTTGTTCAATCCCCTTTTTAAATTACTTAACATCCGGAATAGCACATGTGTTGGGTGGTAAACTATTCTATTCCCTTATCGTCCTTGGGTAAAGGGAATATTGGTAGCAAAGTTTATTGAAATTTAGTGAGTCGATGATGTAAGGACCGTTATTTTGTCTTGTTTCATGGTAGTTGGTGCTCTGGGATAACGGGAGATTTGATGGCGTGATTTTGTGAATCTCCTTGTAAATTGCAATAAGTCTTAGACTGATTCTGCGGAGCTCCAGGGGATCCCATCCGAAAGAAGTCAGCATATTATTCACGCTTGATTTGCGTTTGTAGTCCTTACATACAAAGCGGGCTGCTCGGCGTAGTACTTTCTCCAGAGGGATCTTGTTGTTGTTGTTGAAAGGATCCCATATGGCTCCACAATACCTGGGCCTGACCAAGGACTTGTAGGCATTCTCTTTGGCGTATGTACTACATATGTGAAAATTTCTTTTCAGAAGGCCGAGAGTTCTATTTCCTCTGTTGGACACTTGACTAATATGTGTCGTGGGCCGTGACCTCTTCTCGCTGTTATGGAGGTACAGAAGCCTGAAGTCCCACTTTACCAGGTTCAAGAACAGCTAGTTTCCTACAACGTTAGGTTCTTGAATGGAATGCAAAACTCTAATCCTATCTCATCAACAGAAAGGTTGTCCCGTGGTGCCGTGCGGCAAAAGTTCATCCCGAGGTGCCGTGGCCACACCTAACAGCAAACCTGACTCACTACCGCAGGACTGGGACCCTGACTGGTGAGGGAAGCCGCTCAGCCCGGCCCCCGCTCACCCCGTGGACCCGAGAGGAGAGAGCCAGAACAGAGCGCACCTCAACGGTGGAGTGGGCCGCTGGAGGCCTGGTAGCAGCCTGGGGCTTGGCTGGATCGGTTGCCGATCCAAAAAGCCACGTCCTGCAGCAACATGGAACAGTGGAGCACTTAACAACAACTGGGACTTAAAATTGGCGCCAAATCTGGGGACTGTATACTGTCTCAGTGTACTACTGCTATACACTTGTACTGCATCTAACATGCTTATCTAAGGTGTATCCAATTGCTTATGTATAGTGATACCTGCACTGAAATGTATACAAAAATTAATTTCACTGTACCTCGGTACATGTGACAAATAAAGAACCACTGAACATTAGGGTCCACCTCTTGCACTAGAACATAAGAACAGTACAGCACAGGAACAGGCTATTTGGCCCACATTGTCTATGCCGAACATGAAACTAAGATAAACTATTCCCATCTGCCTGCACATGATCCATATCCCTTCATTTCCTACCATGGACTTGTTTACTGGTTGTGTTTTGAACTAACATCTCATTTGTGCTCAGCCTTTTTCCTTTTCACTGTCTTGTAAATGTGATGTATAATTTATGTTTTATGTGTTGCCTGTCTATGTGCCTGTGATGCTGCTGCTAGCACGATTTTCATTGTACCTGTACCTGTACCTCACCGTTCTTGTGCATATGGCAATAAACTCGATTCATTTGATTTATTCGATCATTTTATTGGGTTCTTAGGCACCCATTTTGTACCCAAGAAAACTGGAGATGCCCTTGGATGAACTAGACCATTGCATTTGCTGCAAAAGATCACAATGGGCAAACTTTTTCACTGCAGGGTTCAGTAGCTAGAGCTTTGTGTAATTCATCTTACTTATAAGCATGGATTCAATAAATAATTCTTATTGATTTTTTACAGAATGGTCTCTTCTGTTTTAAACCCAATCTTGTTCAATCAGGTTTTAAGAATTACTCAGACGTTCAGTTAAGCTATTTGTTAACCTGCTTGTTGTGGAGGATTTTTGTTAAATTAATCGCAAGAAAACATTGCCAAAATAATCACATTTTACAGCAGATACCAACAACATTGATAAATGTAGCTTTATCTACAGAGCCATATAAACTGATTTTTTTTTCTCTCAAGTGCACACTGGCTTATACAAGGCACAGAGCTTGCAGAGATGAAGTCTTTTATCTTAACGATAATAAAGTCACTTTCATGTATTACAATCTGCTCCTCTGGGACTCTTGCAAATAAAGAAAGATTATGTGAGAATATATCTCAAATTAGTAGTAATATTTTAAAGGTTGCTGCATGGCAGCATATATGCAACATTGTGCTTTTTCCCCCCCGATATGTTTTATTTCATTAGCATTTCACATAAATTGCGGAACAGTGCATCAATATTCATAGCACACAGAGCTGGATATGTTACATCCTCATTATAACGCACTGGGGAGCTACGGGAATTGCTGCTTTATAAATAAGAGGGCTTTAAACGTTCACACTTTCTGCATGCCGGTGAGATGACATTTAAAGAGGCCCTGGTCAACATTTTGTCCCCCTCCAAGGTCGGAAAAACCTGAAATATTTGGTGTTGTAACCTGCCAGATGAGAAGGGTTGGCTGAGCATCAACAGAGAACAACATATGACTTGGGAGTAATGTGAGAGTGAGGGGAGAATGTGGGGTGCAGGGTGCTGGGTAGGGACTTTGATATTTAGCCATGAATGAAGGCTTGGCAAAATAGTCCTTGGAAAGAAAAGGAAAACGAGGATTTTATAAAAGCTTTCACATCCAACTTGCAATGCCTCAATGTACTTTGCAATCTTTGAAACATTTTTGAAGAGTAGTCAGTGCTGTCATCATAGGATCACAGAATAATACCAAGATCAAGGAAAGTAATGGAAATGCAGGTGAATGGCGGGATATGGATTATGTGCCTTGGTCATGTGTCTTGGCATGACTGCCTCTTCCTCACTGATCCTCAACACAGGCTGCGTGCTCAGTCCTCTCCTGTACCTGTTCACGCACGACTGTACTACTAAGCACAGCTCTAACACCATCCTAGAGTTTGCTGATGACAAGACCATCCTGGGCCTCATCACAGACAACAATGAGATGGCCTATAGAGAGGAGGCAAAGGAACTAAACAGCTGGTGCCAGGAAAATACCCTCTCTCAATGTCAGCAAAACTAAAGAGATGATCGTGGACTACAGGAGATAGCAGGGGAGTGGACATCTCCCCATCCACATCGGTGATGCTGAGGTTGAAAGGGTCAGCAGCTTCAAGTTCCGCGGTTTGCACATCACTGAGGACCTCTCATGGACACTGCACACAGACACAATAACAAAGAAAGCCCGCCAGCAGCTCTTTTTCCTGAGAAGACTGAGGAAGTTTGGCATGAACGCCAGCATCCTCACAAACGTCTACAGTTGCAGCATTGAGAGTCTGCTGACGGGCTGCATTACAGTCTGGTACGGGAACTGTTCTGCCCACAGCCGCAAATCACTACAGAGAGTGGTGAAGGTGGCACAGCACATCACTGGCAACTGTCTCCCGGCCATTCAGGACATTTTCCACAGGCTGTGCCTGCGGAAGGCACCCGGCATCAAGGGCCACAGCCACCCAGCACACAGACTGTTCTCCTTGTTACCGTCAGGCAGACGATACAGGAGCATGGCTGCACGCACCACCAGACTTAAGAACAGTTTTTACCATCAGGCCATCAGGCTTCTGAACTCATAAACACATCATATATGTTGATTATTTTATTTATTATTGTCTTTTACCTATTAATGTCACTTTTATCTTATTTTAATCTTTTTAATATCATTGCTGAGGAGACCCGTTGTCTTGTCAAACACATTTAATTGTACCGTTGATCCTGTGTTAACCTACATATGACAAGTAAAACTGAACTAAATACATGTTTGGCACACATGTTGTGGGCTGAATGGCCTGTTCCTGCGCTGCGCTGTTCTATGTTTATTTGGTCCATCTTATTAATGGTGGTTAAAAAAAGAGGCACCCATCTTAATTGCATTTCCTATCATTTGGGCTCGTTCCCGGCAGGTCACTGTTCTTCAGGAACACACCCAGGGGTTTTGTTAACCACAAGAAGGGTTTCTCCAACACACTTTTCAAGAAGGGAGTTGCAGACCCTGATCAGTTTCTTTTTTTCCTCAACTTTGCCCTAATCCTTCTCCTTTTGATTTTAAATCTCTGCGTTCTCTCCCTGTTTCCCACCAGTTTGTGCACTCTCTGCTAAGGGAAATACGTCCTTTCTATTTATTCTATCTAGGCTGCTCATAATGTTGTGCACCACGACCAAGTTGAACACCCAGGATGGAAGAAGATGGCAAAAAGTGGTGAACACTGCCTAGTCCATCAGGATACTGACCTCCCCACCATCGAAGGCATGTATAGGAGTTGCTGCGTCAAAAAGGCAGCCAGCATCATCAAGGCCTATTGTGCAATTTCACAATGTTAGAATATCCTACAGTGATGTACAGTAACACTTAAGGAAACTCTCACAAATGCCCCACTTTCAAAGACTAAGCCCCATCATGTTTAAATATGCATACGAGAGAATGGGTCCTACACCTAACATCTGCAAAAATATGTATCCTCTACCAAACTTTTCCTGTTGCAGAAAACCACATATGGGATTAGGATATTGTGACTATCACAGAAACATGGCTGAGGGAAAGACAGGATTGCTGATATACTATTGTTAGGGTAACATCAAGAACAGCAATTTAATACAGAGAAATGTGAGGTGTTGCATTTTGGGCAGTCTAACATGGGCAGGACCTATGCAGTGAATGGTAGGGCTCTGGGTAGTGTTGTAGAGGGTTTTAGAAGGTTTGTTTTAAATTGAAAGATGCATCCTGGAAACAGGCCTTCTGCTCCCACCAAGTCTATGCGACCATCGATCACCCGGTCGCACTAGTTTTATGTCATCCCACTTAACAGCCCACTTTCTCACCACTTAACAACCCAGAGAACTGGACTGGAAGCAAATTATCCTGAATCCTGAATGACTGCCTAAGAAGAAAAGAAGATGTCCAATTGAATATAGACAGGAACTGCAGATGCTGGTTTACGTATGCCGGAACCTATGGGTCCCACCTTGACCTCATCAGTTGTTTTAAAGGCCACAGAATTGGAAGCATTCTCAAAGCCAAAGAAGAGTAAAAGGCAGTCAATGGAATACTTCTGATGTAATTACTGTTAGAGAGTGGGAATCATGGAACTCAGCCTGATCCAATTAACTATAAATTATAATCTGCTAATTGAAAGATTTAGATAACTACCAGTGGACAACTGAGTTATAAAAATGCAAATTGAAGGACTCTCTTTGGAATTACACATTTAAGAACATGTCTACAAGGAAAATATTGGATTTGAACCTAATCCTGCCCTATTTTTTTTAACGATTATATTGCTCCCAGCGTAAGTTAAAAAGGCACAGTGGTGCAGCAATGGGCAGCACGGTGGCGCAGCGGTAGAGTTGTCGCCTTACAGTGCCAGAGAACCGGGTTCCATCCTGACTACAGGTTCTGTCTGTACGGACTTTATACATTCTCCATGTGACCATGTGGGTTTTCTCCGGGAGCTCTGGTTTCCTCCCACATCTCCAAAGAAGTACAGGTTTGTAGGTTAATTGGCCTCGTTAAAAATTGTAAATTGTCCCTAGTGTAGGATAGTGCTAGTGCACGAGGATTGCTGGTCGGCGTGTCCAAACCCTTAATAATCTTATATGTTTCTATAAGATCTCCTCTCATCCTTCTAAACTCTAGAGTGTACAAGCCCAGCTGCTCCATTCTCTCAGCATATGACAGTCCCGCCATCCCGGGAATTAACCTTGTAAACCTACGCTGCACTCCCTCAATAGCAATAATTCCTCAAATTAGGGGACCAAAACTGCACACAATACTCCAGGTGTGGTCTCACTAGGGCTCTGTACAACTGCAGAAGGACCTCATTGTTCCTATACTCGACCCTCTTGTTATAAAGGCCAACATGCCATTTGTTTTCTTCACTGCCTGCTGTACCTGCATGCTTGCTTTCATAGACTGATGAACAAGGACCCCCAGATCCCGTTGTACTTCCCCTTTTCCGAACTTGACGCCATTTAGATAGTAATCTGCCTTCCTGTTTTTACTACCAAAGTGGATAAGCTCACATTGGTAAAACTTGACACAATACTGTCACATGATTTCCTGCTTGCCATTTATGTCATAGGATCAAATATCCATTGTCTTGTCTAAATAAATGGACTTCCATTGTATAGAATAACCTGGCCATTATTTAACTCCTAGTCTACATTATAATCATATGGTCCTTGTTGTATTGTGTCTATGAGGCTTTGCTGAGGGCAAACTGACTGTGGGCACTGAATTTAAAAAGGTGTAGACCTTCCACATGGACTTCTGAGGAGCGATTGCGTCTGACAAAATTGACGGAAGTATTTGAAATGGTGCCTAGGAAGATCAAAGAAGGCAATATAATCTCTATGCATGTTATAAAGGGTTTTAACAAGATGTCATGTGGTAACTAGGCCAAAAATGTACAGCCCATGGGATGTGTGGGAGAGTGACAAAATGTGACGAAGAGTGATAAATTGAATCCAGAATTGGCTCAGTATGCTGCTGGAAGCACAACCATCTCCCTGCTCTTGCAACTCTGGTTCAATTCTTACCTTAGGAGCTATCTGCACAGAGTTTGTATGTTCTGCCTGTGACTGCGTAGCTGGAGGAGGAAACAAAATTGTTCCTAACTAAAATAGTTTCAATCAGTTACATTTGTGGAGATTGGACACAGAATCAAAGTGGGTTTTATGGGAGCCTTCTATCAAGGTAATATTTACTGATCCTATCTAGATTGATTGATTGAAATCAGGAGGTGGGTGCAAGGCATTAATGGACATATAAGAGCGAACAGGCCACACGGAAATAATAGACATAAGAAACCCCAATGTTGGTTTGCAAAAAAAAAAAAAAAAAAAGAAAAAGACAAAAATTGCTGGAGTAACTCAGTGGGTCAGGCAGCAACTCTGGAGAACGTGGATAGGTGACGTTTTGGGTTGGGAGGGTTGAAGAAAGGTCCCGATCCGAAACGCCACGTATCAGATGCTGCCTGGCCCGTTGAGATACTCCAACACTTTGTGTCCTTTTGGGAAATGGGGTAGATGGGATTGCTCTGAGATCCAGCATAGACATGTTGAGCAAATGGCATCTTTTAATGTCATGAGGAAGTGTAAAGTACGAAGGAAGCAGATGATAATACATTACGAGTATCTTGTTTAGGAAGGAATTGCTAATGTTGGTTTACACCGAAGACACAAAATGCTGGAGTAACTCAGCAGACCAGGCGGCATTTCTACAGAAAAGGAATAGGTGATGTTTGGGTCAAGACCCTTCTTCAGTCTGAAGAAAGGTCTCGACCCGAAACATTACGTATTCCATTTCTCTAGAGATGCCGCCTGACCTGATGAGTATTTTGTTGACTAAAACACTATGACCATTGGGGTTCTAAAGATGGTGCTTAGCCTTTTGTTATATATATATATCAATGATTTAGACTTAACTGCAGAGGCATGATAAAGAACACACAAAAACTGGACGTATAACCTGAACGAAAGTTTTTCGCTGTAGGTAGACATACAATGGCCTGATCTGTTGGATAGGAAAATGGCAGTTAGAATTAAGTTCAGAGAAACCTGAAATGATGCATTTGAGAACTTGTAATAAGGTAAAAGGTAGCAATAAACTAAGGATGATGAGAAAAGTGGTGAAACATTGGACCCTTGTCGTCCACAGATCCTTAAGTGTAACAGGACTGTTTGACAGATCCATGCTGAGTGCTTTGCTTTTTAGTTGAGGCATAAACTATAAGAGCAGGGAGAATATGTTGGCATTGTATAGAGCACTCAATAAGCCACGATACTGGTCTAGTTTAGTTGAGTTTAGAGATATAGCGTGGAAACAGGCCCTTTGGCCCACTGAGTCCACGCCAACCAGCGATCCCCATACATGAACACTATCCTACACACACTAGGGACAATTTACAATTATACCAAACCAATTAACCTACAAATCTATACATTTTGGCGTGTGGGAGGAAACCGGAGATCCAGGAGAAAACCCATGCAGGTCACGGGGAGAATGTACAATCTCTGTACAGATCGAACCCGGGTCTCTGGCGCTGTAAGGCAGTAACTCTACCACTGCGACACCGTGCCATGTATTCTTCCTCTCCATGCACCATGTTCTTGTCCTTAGGTCACCGATCCATTATGCAATATGATTCTTTGGCTCTTGTAGATTTCTAACGTTAAATGTTCATTCTTTATATATGCATCTAGAGAGCACACAGGCATTGCTGGAAGAGTTGTTGCCTCACAGTGTGAGAGACCCGGGTTTAATCCTGACCTCAGTTGCTGTCTATGTTGTGTTTGCGTATTCTGCATGAGAACGTGTGCGCTTCCTCCGGGTGCTCCGGTTTCCTTCCACATCTCAAAAACATGCGGGTTTGTAGGTGAATTAGTCTCTGTAAATTGCCCCTAGTGTGTAGGGCATGAATGGGAAACTAGGCTAGCATAGAACCAGTGTGAACAGGACACACAAGGAATTGCAGATGCCGTCTTTTTTAAATGACACGAAGTACTGGAGTAACTCAGCAGATCAGGCTGCATCTTTGGAGACCGTGGATAGGTGAAGTTTCAGATGGCTCTCGAAGAAGGGTCTTGACCTGAAATGTCACCTATCCATGTTCTTTGTTTTTTCTCAGTGTGAAAGGGAGACTGATCGTCGGAGTGGACTTGGAGGCCCAACGGGCTAATTTCCATACTGTATATTTCAATCAATCTAAATCGTGAGTCTCAGTAGATACTGTCTCTATTGATTGTACCTTGGTAGAAGGCTTCCATAAAACCCACTCTGCCTCTGTGCTACACCACCACACGTGTAACTGATTGAAACTATTTTAGTGAGTAACCATTTTGTGTTCTGGTTCTGAGATGAAACAACAAGATTGCAACTACACCCATGCTCACGCCAGACAGTAGTTTGGTTTGGAGGTACAGAGCGGAAACAGGCCCTTCAGACAATTTACAATATTACCAAAGCCAATTAACCTACAAGATTCCACATCTTTGGAATGTGGGTGGAAACTGCAGAAAACCCACGTGGTCACGAGGAGAATGTACAAACTCCGTACTCAGGATCGAACCCGGGTCTCTGGCGCTGTAAGGCAGCAACTCTACCCCTATGCTACTGTGTCATCCCAATAGACAAATGAAATAAGCGACAGCAGAAATACAAGTCTATGCAGAATTAAAATATCTGCAGTATTAGAGTAGCGTGTCAAACATTATGCCATTCCCAGAAAGAATACCAAAAGCTGCTTCTCCTTAAAAGCCAATTAAATTAGAATAGTGTTTTTTTTTCTATTTGCCACTTTGTTTTCAAGAGCAGTAAAGTTAGAAACCCACAACAAAGTACTTCAGTTTATCTACATTGCATTATTCAGTTGCTTTTCAACAATCTTCAATGCTTGAACCATCTGTTAAAGAGATTGCACTGATAGCCAAACAGTTATCCCTGAGTAAACCGTCCTAGCAGGTGAGATACCACTGCTCAGGTGTACCTTCCACTGTTTTCTTTCACCTGCCAACTGCATTTGCTTTGTGTTGTGAGTCATTAACACGAGTTAAAACATCGGTATAAAAAAAGTCATTTTGCTATTTTGTTTTCATTGACAAACAACTTTATTTCAATAATTAACAGAGAGGGCAGCATGGTGGCACAGTAATAGAAATGTGTCAGAGACCTGGGTTCAATCCTGACTACGGGTGCTGTCTGTATGGAGTTTATACGTTCTCCTTGTGAATGCGTGGGTCTTCTCTGCGTGCTCCGGCTTCATCCCACATTCCAAAGACGTGGAATGTCTTGGAATTCAACGACATTCCACGATTATTTTCTCTTCCAAAGACGTGCAGGTTTGTAGGCTCCCGTAAATTGTCTGTATTGTGTAGGATAGAACTAGTGTATGGGCGATCGCTGGTTGGTGTGGACTCGATGGGCTGAAGGGCTAATTTCCACAGTGTTCATAACAAGAGGATTTCAGTACAGGAGTAAAGAGGTTCTTCTGCAGTTGCATGGGGCTCTGGTGAGACCACATCTGGAGTATTGTGTACAGTTTTGGTCTCCTAATTTGAGGAAGGACATCCTTGTGATTGAAAGTGCAGCGTAGGTTCACGAGATTGATCCCTGGGATGGCGGGACTGTCATATGAGGAAAGATTGAAAAGACTAGGCCTGTATTCACTGGAGTTTAGAAGGATGAGGGGGAATCTTATAGAAACATATAAAATTATAAAAGGACTGGACAAGCTAGACGCAGGAAAAATGTTCCCAATGTTGGGTGAGTCCAGAACTAGGGGCCACAGTCTTAGAATAAAGGGGAGGTCATTTAAGACTGAGCTGAGAAAAAACTTTTTTACCCAGAGAGTTGTGAATTTATGGAATTCCCTGGCACAGAGGACAGTGGAGGCCAAATCACTGGATGGGTTTAAGAGAGAGTTGGATGGAGCTCTAGGGGCTAGTGGAGTCAAGGGATATGGAGAGAAGGCAGGCATGGGTTATTGATAGCGGACGATCAGCCTGGATCACAATGAATGGCGGTGCTGGCTCGAAGGGCCAAATGGCCTCCTCCTGCACCTATTTTCTACGTTTCTATGTATCTCTAAAACCAACACTAAAACTAAAACTAACAGAGTACCATGAAGACAATAGAAATAGAAATGCAGCAGGTAATGGGAATTTCAGCTAATGTTACTTTTGATCTTCTTATTTTATTTTAGGTAGCTTTTATTTCTGAAGAGCGATTTACATTTATTTAAATGTCCGGGGACTTTATAATTATATTGCTGAATGGTTTCCTGTTCTGGCTTCATTTTGAACTGTTAGATGAAGGAATGCATCAGCAAAGTCATTGCTCCTTGATAATGTAACACCATGAAGAAATTCATTTTTCAACTAATGCAATAATTGGCAAAGCTGTCATATGCTCAAAAGCCATGTGACTTGCAGAAAAAATACAAGGATTCAGCTCAGTAAAAAAGCAATCAGGCTCCGTAATATTTACTTAAATATCCGGACAAATTGCATGAGTCTGTCTTCAGGCAAAATACATCCAGAATCTCAATGCAGCATATACATTGTGGTGAAATGAGACCAGTTGGCTCTTTCATGTGATCAGAAGATTCGAGAAAGTAGAACCCAAGTACAAGATCTACTGTTGTGCCTCCACATGTGTGGATTATATGGAGGAACTTAGCGGGTCAAGCAGCATCTTTGGAGGCAAAGTGATGGTTATATGACAAATTGTGAGAAAAGCGCACTGGTGAGGGGGAGGGAGAATGAATGTGATGGGCAAATGGCAACTATATGAGAATTATTTTACCTTAAACAATACATAAAACAAGAACAGGAAATTTCTGTGCTTTGGATCCCGAATCGTACCTTGCATATGTTTAAAAAGGAAAAACAGACGATTAAATGAACATTCAAGCTGTTTGAAGCACATAAGCAAAATTCATTCTTAACTTTGGTAAAGAAGGTGTACGGTAAACTTGCATTCGTCAGTCAGGGCATTGAGTATGAGCGTCATGAAGTTACGTTGCAGTTTTATAAGACTTTGGTTTTGCTGCATTTGGAATGTTGTGTGGAGTTCTGGTCGCCCAGTTAGAGGAATGATGTGGAGGCTTTGGAGTCGGTGCAGAAGAGGTTTATTAGAATGCTGCTTGGATTTGAAGGTATTAGTTATAAGGAGAGATTGGACAAACTTGTATTGTTTTCTCCAGAATGTCAAGGGTTGAGGGGAGACCTGACAGAAGTATGTAAAATTATGAGAGGATAGGGCATCGGTTGAAGGTGAGAGAGGCAAAGTTTAAAGGAGATGTGCAGGGCAAGTTTTTAACCCGGAGTGGTGAGTGTTTAGAATGAACTGCAAGTGCTGGTGCTGGTGCCAGATATGATTGGGATATTTATGAGGCTTTTAGTTAGGCACAAGATTTTGCAGTGAATTACGGATATGGATCAATGGCAGGCAGAAGGGATTAGTTTAACTTGGCATCATGTTCGGCACAGACATGTGGACTGAAGGGCCTATCCTGTATTGTTCTATGTTCTAACTGTGTTTGTCACTATGATGTCACTAAGGAGACTAACTGAATATAACATTATTAACCTAAACAATGTGCTCATGAGCAATGAATGTGAAATTTTCATGAGGAAATTGGAAGATTGTGGCTGTATAAAAGAACGGCGTTCAAGGTATGTCACTGCTTCATAACATGCGATGTTGTTGTTGCAATGTAAGAAATAGGTTCATAAATTCATGTTTTGGAGCAGAATTAGGCCATTCGGCCCATCAAATCTACTCCGCCATTCAATCATGGTTGATCTATCTTTCCCTCTCAACTCCATTCTCCTGCCTTCTCCCCATAACCCTTGATGTTAGTGGGTTCAGTTGAAGACCAGTTCCCACACAGACAGTTGTATTTTACTCCTGGTCTAAGCAAGTTAAATAAATACATACTTTTCAGAATAACAGTTAAAAAAAAATACACCATACACTAGTGGTAAGGGTGGGATGAATGGAAGTCCCAGTCTGTAGAAAGTAACAATTGGTGAAATTGTCAGTTTGCAAAAGAGTATGAAAAGGAAAGCCGTTCCTTGAATAGGAAGTTCAAGATATTTCACAAATGGGATGTCGTGGAAAACCACAAAAATATGATAAAATGGAAGGGGTGGTTAGTATTTACTTGGACTTGTTCGTCAAGGCTAATAATATTGCAGCGAACAATGCTGAGGTAACAAAATGCATTTATCCATGACAGGTAAAATAACTAGTGGTGCCACCAAGACTTATGCGGCACTAACAAGTTATTTGGCTGCCTGAAAAGTAACAGACATCCGATTTGTTGTTGGATTAAGTGGGAACTTCAGCCATGTGCCATCCAAAAGATTTCAGAGTTAGAAGTTTGGCACTCAGAAACAGAACACTGGGGGAGGCAGTAGAGTGTTGTCAGTCTGAAGAACTTGGCATGACTAATTTCAGAACATTCTTGGACCGAGTGTCTGGGTTAATTGAATGAGCAATTGCAAGCCAAACTCTTTAAGATGCAAGGCCCTACATTTAAGAATAAGTAGTTTTCATGGCAATATCATTGAAAATCACGAAGGAGTCTTGGTCAGCCCCTGGGCACATTTGTAATATGGGCAAAACTACAGTGGCAGTGCTGTCTGCATATTTTGCACAACCTGGTCACATGGGTGTTAAGAATGGTTTTGGCAGGAAATCAGCAAACCACAGAAACCTGAAAAGAAGACAAATTGTGGGTCATTTACAGAAGGTAGGAGGTGTTGTTATTGATGTTAAACTATGCAACTTCTGTCTGCACATTGACTTAAATTAAATTGAACATCTGCCTCCCGTTTTCAGAAAGAAACACAATGTTGTTGATATAGAGTATTGCATTTGTCGATTTGCTCAGAGGCAAGGAATTACAGTATACCTACCTTATACACCCTGACTTTTATGTCAATGATAGTTATGAACTCATTGTAGTTTTGCTGTCACCAATTACAGTATGAATACCATGAAACGCCAGTGGTCCAGTGGTAGAGTTGCTGTCTTACAGCATCAGAGACCCAGTTTCAATCCTGACTACGGGTGCTCTAACTATGGAGTTTGTACGGTCTCCCTCTGACCATGTTGGTTTTCTCCAGGTGCTCCAGTTTCCTCCCACACTCCAAAGGTGTGCAGGCTAATTGGCTTTGGTAAAATTGTAAATTGTCCCGAGTATGCGTAGTTTAAGTGTGCAAGGATTGCTGGTCGGTTCCGACTCGGTGGGCCGAAGGGCCTATCTCTAAACTTAAACTAAACAGAGAGACAGGTCAATAACAAGAAAGCTATTGAAGAACTTGCAAGGTAAATGTTTCACTTGTTCATGAAAGTTGATTGCAGAGATTATGAAGACCCAATTGACAACAGTTCACCAACCAACACAAGATCCAAGGAAATGTAGAAGTAGATTGCAGTTTTTCATTGTTTTTGATGAATCTGGACTTGGGGAACAAGTTAAAAGATCTGAAATGAAGGCATGGAGGTACTCGGGGTACTGGAACTGGTAATTCTAGGAACTTTAGGAAGACTTTTGCTGTATTTCAGTACATGTCGCATTAATAAACCAATATTAAGTTGTGTCTGAAGGGTCGATATGTCACCTACCCTTTTCCCCCTGAGATGCTGCCTGACCCCTGAAGTTACTCCAGCACTTTGTGTCTATCTTCAGTATAAACCAACATCTGCAGTTTATTTTTTATTCCAAGTTGTGTTATGTTTATTACATGACTAAGGATCAATTGTGAAGAACAATAAAAATGGAAAATTCTGTAAATCATCAATAGTGAAGACACTTCATGTTGAGAAAATGTATGAAGATTTAGGCTTGATGACCGATCATCGAAACTGATGAAAGACACTGATCTGAAATACAACTCTTTTTCCACCATTGCAGTCTGACCTGCTGGAAGTTTTCGACATGAAGTGGACATACAGGGCAAAGGGTTGTCAGGTCTCGAGAGAACAAGGAAGCTGCAATGTCTCTAAATGTTGCTCTCATGCATGTATGTAGAAAAGGTGTTTAATGTAACTAGATTCACAACTTTACATCTTGAATTCACTAAAGTTGTAAATACAGTATGTTTAACTGTTTACTGAGAATTAATCACTTATTACGTTTTAAAGGGGGCAATAGTATGGTGTGTGTCTTTATGAGGATGGCAGTTACTTTAACAGTGGTGAGCACATTGTCAGCTTGAGAACTAGGCCATGTAGTTAATCATTGAACCATGCTTGTGGTTTAATTTGAAAACCAATTTCCACAACAAACAGCTGTGTTTTACTTGTTGCTCCATGTCTACAGTACATGTGTATAAGTGAAACTTAGCTCTAGACCAGTTCTGAAGAACCCACAATGAAATAAAAACATAAAAAAATACCCGCAATGAACTAAAAACATAAAAAAGATGTTCTTGCAAACGAGAACAATTTGCCCACCCCTAATTGCCCCAGAAAAGACGAGTTTTCTTGTTGAACTGCGGAGGCACAATTATTCAGATAGTGTCGGTGGTTATGGAGTTCCAGGATTAGACTCAGCTACAATGAAGCAACATCATTGTCTAAGAATGGAGATTCAAGATACTGAAGGGCTTGTTTCCATGCTATATCTCTAAACCAAACTAAACAGGGTGGTGGGTTTATTGGCCACTGTAAATTTCCCCAGTGTGAGTCTTTAGATTAAAGTCTAAAGTCCTATAACAGCATTTAAAATACACTTTGACAGGTACATGAATAGGAACGGTTAAGAGGGATATGGGCCAAATGCAGGTAAGTAGCTTAGATAGGGTATCTTGGTTGGCATGAATCAGTTATGCTGAAGGGCCTATTTCCATGTTTATAATTCTATTACCCTAGAGAGCATGTGTTCATGAGGTGTGTGGAATAAGCTTTGGTAAGTTACTTGTGGATCAATTTGAAAACCAATTACCATAACAAACAGCATTTTGTAGATGGCATACATTTCAGGGTAGGATAAATGTAACACTTCAAAGCACTGGCGGTGGCACGGTGCACAATGGTACAGTGCTGCCTTACAGTGCCAGAGACCGGGTTTGATCCTGACTATGGGTGCTGTCTGTACGGATTCTCCCCAAAACGGCGTGATTTTCTCTGGGTGCTCCAGTTTCCTCCCACACTACAAAGAAGTGCAAGGTTATAGGTTAATTGGCTTTGCTTAGAAGATTGAGGGGGGATCTTATAGAAACTTACAACATTCTTAAGGGTTTGGACAGGCTAGATGCAGGGAGATTGTTCCCGATGTTGGGGAAGTCCAGAACAAGGGGTCTCAGTTTAAGGATAAGGGGGAAATCTTTTCGGACCGAGATGAGAAAAACATTTTTCACACAGAGAGTGGTGAATCTCTGGAATTCTCTGCCACAGAAGGTAGTTGAGGCCAGTTCATTGGCTATATTTAAGAGGGAGTTAGATGTGGCCCTTGTGGTTAGAGGGATCGGGGGTATGGGGAGAAGGCAGGTACGGGATACTAAGTTGGATGATCAGCCATGATCATATTGAATGGCGATGCAGGCTCGAAGGGCCGAATGGCGTACTCCTGCACCTATTTTCTATGTTTCTAAGTGTAAATTGTGCCCTTTGTGTAGGATAGTAATAATGTGTAAGGGGTGAATGCTGGTCGGTGCAGACTCAGTGGATCGAAGGTCCTGTTTCCATGCTGTATCTCTGAACTAAACTAAAGAGGGTGGTTGGTTAATTGCCCACTGTAAATTTGCCCCAGCATGTAGGTCAGTTGTAGAATCTAGATAGCGCAGGTGGGAATGCGAGGAGAATTAAATGGGTTGGTTTAAATTAGTGAACAGGGGTTATGATGGTTGGTTTTGACTGCGAGCTGAAGGATCGTTTTCCATGCCAAATGACTTAATACATAGAAAACAAAGTAATGGAGTAATTGGTGCTGGGATAATTCCAGCATCTGTAGTTCCTTGTGTCTCCATATGTCTCAATGACTCTCCACAGAATGGTGAGGCCAAATTGTTGAAAGTTGTCTAATGGTAGATTTGACGAACAATGGAACAAATGATAAGGCGCCAGTCTGAGATGGAAATGCAAACAAAAGATGTGATTGGGTGCTGGATGTAAGATGAGTGAAGACAGGTAAAGATTTATAAAAGAAGAAAAGGACTTCAAATTCAGGACATTGGGAAGAGGAGCTGGAACGCTTTTGCAGGATAGCAAAGACAAGAGTGATGGAGGATTAATGCATATCATGCATCGCTTTATCATGTATCCATACACTGGGTGGCTTGACTGTAAACTTGTATTCTCTTTCTGCTGACCGGTTAGCAGACAACAAAAGCTTTTCACTGCACACGTGACAATAAACTAAGCTCAACTCCTTAGCACCAGATTTCCAGATACATGGAACTGCAAACGCTGGTTTACATAAAAAGACACAAAGTATTGGAATAACTCAACAGATCAAGCAGTAAATCTGGAGAGCATGGATCGGCGACATTTTAGATTTGGACCCTTCTTCAGACAGCTTGTAAGTGGGGAGAGGGGGTGGAAGGAAAGCTAGAAGAGAGGATGGGCAGGATAAAGGGTGGCAGATAATAGGTGAACACAGGCAACAATTTTTTTGACAAGCAGATGGTTGGACAAAGGCCAAGGATAAACAAAAACAGAATGTGTGCAACAAAGGATTGAAGAGTTGTAAATTGTGAAGCCAGAGGAAGGTTTCACCACATTTCTATTGAGCAGTCTGAGACCAGAATATATGTCATAGCAATAGAAAGCCAAAGCAGGTATTATCAGCATGCAAGCAGCACTGGGAGAAAGTTTAGATTTTCCTCAGTTGTTCGGAGTGGCCTAATGTGTAAAGTGGGGTCCTTCTTAGAGCAACATCGTTGACCATTAGTCTAAGATTTATATGCTGAAATGAGAAAACAATGTCAAAAATTGGTGTGTGGCACCAGGCTGAGGAGTGCAGCAAATTATTATAATCCTACAGAACGAGAATACAAATGTTGGTGTTATGCATTACATCTTGGCTAGAAAGATACAGTGGTCACAAGTTGGAATCAAATATCTGCAAATGCTAGTTAATACACAAAAGGACACAAAGTGCTGGAGTAACTCAGGCAGCGTCTCTGGAGAAAATGGATAGGTGATGTTTTCGAGAACCTTCGAGAGAAAAAGCCACAAGGGATCTGAAGTAAGGTCATGACATGAAAACAACACCTATTCATGTCCTCCAGTGACGCTGCCTGGCCTGTAGAAACAATCTGCAGATGCTGGTTTATACCAAAGATAGACACAAAGTGCCATGGTAACTCAACGGGTCGGGCAGCATTTCTGGAGAACATGGATAAGTGACGTTTAGGGTCGGGACCCTTCCTCAGACAGAAGATGTTTGCAGAAAGGTCTCGACCCTAAACATCACCTATCCTTTGAGTTACCTAACCCATGGAGTTACTCCAGCACCTTGTGACCTTATATGGTCACAAGTTACTTGGAAAAATAATCTAAATTTGTTTGCTGTTCGGGGATAAAGATGCAAGAAAGGTTGATAAGGCCATACATATATTTATTGACAAATATTTAGCCTGGGGCTTAGAGGAATAGATTAACAACTATCATTTACTGGGATATTTTTTGTGACTATAAGAATTTTTCAGGTCACCTATTAATTATGTTTGAAAGAGCCTGGGTGTAGCATTTGTCCATTGAGCTTCAAAGTTATATCTCAAAATTATGTTAAAAGAACACCAAATACCACTTTTGAGCGTTGGAACCTGTCTCTTCCTAAGATCAACATCTGGGGATTTACAAGCAATAGACACTTCCTTTGGGATGTGTTTAATTAAATTGTTTTCCCACAGAGGATACCTGAACATTAAACTAATGTTAGGTTAAACAAAGCTTCTTCTTCGGCAGCTAAACGGCAATATTGTGAATCTGAAAAAGAGATATTGGAAAATGCTTAGCAGGTTAGGTAGCATCTGCCGGGAGAGGTGTAGAATTAACATTTCAGGTCCATAAGAGTTCATCAAAACTTGGGTGAAGTTCCTTGGATGTCTCGACCAATCAGCGAAATGATGTCCTCTCCTTGCCCGCCAACTTTATGCTCCGAGGGTGCCTCCCGCAGCCGATCTAGATCGTGCGGTAGGCCAGAACCCAGTCTTGCCCCTCACATTCTCCCTTCTGTGTGCTGTAGTTCCTCCCACGTGCTAAAGACATTCTGGTAGGTCAATTGGCTGCTGCAAATCATCCCTTGATGGGAAAAACAATCAAAGGAGAGTTGATAGGCATGTGTGCACGATAATTACATGATCAATGTCCCTCTATTATCTGCAGGGAAAAAATGAGGGGGGTGGGGGGAGAGAAATGAGACTAATGGGCTTGCTTCACTGGGGGCTGGTTTGGACCCAATGGGATAAATAGCCTCATACTGTGACATTGCAAACATAAGACCAAATGTCAAATTTTCCTTACTTTAGTAAGGTGTTTGGTAAGGTCCCTTATGGGATTTGGATCTAGAAAATTAAGGTGCATGGGATTCAGATTTGGATGCTTGGAATTAGAACTGGCGTACACATGGAAGACAGAGTAGGTATGTTACAATACCTACCTTTAGCAGTGCTGCAGTTCTGCCGCTCCCCGTGTGTGTGACTTTGGAGCCTTTCAGAGGGGGCATGTTTAAAATGCTGTTTTTCCCTAGACAGTTCAAATCGATCCATGTCGGGCGATTTCGTCACTAAAGAGAAATCGCTCCGACATTTCATTCATGAAGCTATTTTTAAACTACGCTAGATTATTTACTAACTAGAATAGTTTAAAAATCATCTTCTAAAGCTCTGAATGCCGACAGCAGAACGGACCTAACGTAGGGGAGAAAATAAAGTGCACAGTTTATTTTTACATTAAAATTTGTTTTTTAGGAAGGCTTTCATCACTTTTTCATGTTGCGAAAAGGGGACAAAAAAAATGTATGAACCGGCTGTATTTTTCATACCGACTTCACCACAAACCACAACGTTCCAATCCACCGCATTCCACTAAAACCCACTCACTAGTTGATTTAAATGGCCATTAATTTACAGGCATTAAACACTAAATTCCTTCCATTTGGCCTATAAATTCATGAAAATTAGATTTTAAAAATCATGTTATATTGTGGATTATTGTGTGAATGTTATTTGGACACTTAGGCAATTTAAAAAAGTTTATCTTTTCTTAAGAAATGGATAGATGTTTAGATCTAGTAATTGAATTTTATAATTAGCTACAATTAGATAACTAACTAATTATATGCTTTAATTTCAGGTCATCCAAGTAAGATTGTTTCATATTTGTTTCAGATTACTTCAATCTATAATAACTGAAAATTTCATTGAGTTCTCTTAATTTTTAGGAAAGTTATGGACTTTTGCCTGTTCTAGATCACAGCTTTTGAGTTAAGTCAATGGAAAGGCAATGGGGAACAAGATGCTAATTTCTGAGTATGAAAATGGCCATAACTTTCTTAATAATGAAGATATGAAAGTGAATTAGGTGTCAAATTAAACTTCTTTTTATGCTTTACCTGATGGGATAAATTGCTGACTTGATTTTTAAAATCTCAAAATTTTGTAACATTGCTAGACAGAGGGTAGTGGTTGAAGGGAGTTATTCTGGCTGGAGTTCTGTGAGCACATATATGACATGGACAAAAATGTACATGGTTACTAAGTTTGCAGATGACACAAAATATTGATGGACACAAGGAAATGGAGATGCCCATTTACAAAAAAAGACACAAAGTGCATGAGTAATTCAGTGGGTCGTGCAGCATCTCTGGAGAACATGGTCAGGCGATGTTTCAGGTCAATGTTGCATTGGTGGAGTTCATAATCATAGTCATACTTTATTAGCGAAGTATGTTTTGCAACATACGAGGAATTTGATTTACCATACAGTCGTACCAATAAAAAGCAACAAAACACACAAAATATATTTTAACATAAACATCCACCACGGTGACTCCTCCACATTCCTCACTGTGATGGAAGGTGAAAAAAAAGTTCAATCTCTTCCCTTTGTTCTCCCACGGTTGGGGGCCTCGAGCCTTCTTAGCTCCCATAGCCGGCAGTCGGCCCCTCTGTGTCACGGCGATCAGGCTCCTGCATCGGGGGGAATCTAAGCTCCCCTGGGTCGGGCGATCGGACCCCGGATCGGGGCTGGTCGAAGCTTCTGCAACTTGGAGCTTCCCGACATCCACCTCAATTCATGCGAACTCGTCAATGTTGAAATCCGCAGGCCGTGGTTGGAGCGTTAATCCGGGGCAAGGGATCACAGGCTTCGATGGTAAGTCCATGGCCCCGCGGTGGGGCTCAATGTCAGTCTCGAGCAAGGCCGCGAGCTCCATGATGTTTGGTCGCAGAGCGACCGGAGATACGATCCAGAAAATAATCACATCTCCGGCAAGGTAAGAGATTGAGAAAAAAGGTTTCCCATGTCTTCCCCCCAACCCACATAAAACAAACCAGAGAACAATAACACATACTTTTCAAAACACACTAAAAATAACAAAAAAGATAAAAAGACAGACAGACCATTGGCGAGGTTGCCCTCGCTGAGGGTACAGACAGTGATGAAGCTGTCAAAGGATACAAAAGGATATTGATCAGTTATTGATGTGGGGGGACAATGATGTTTAATCCAGGCAAGTGTGAGGTGTTTTACTTTGGGACATCAAAGTATCCAGTTAATAGCAGGACCCTGAACAGCATTGATGTACAGAGGGATTTTGGGGTCCGAGTCCATAACTCCCTGAAAGTAGCAACACAAGTAGATAATGTGTCATAGAGTCATACGGCATGGAAACACACCCTTTGACCCAACTCAATGACTACAGACCAATTGCATTAAAATCAGTAGTCATGAAAGATTAATTTCACAGCACATCAAAGCCAGCCTCCCTCCAAACCTTGACCCTCATCAGTTTGCTTATAGAACAGTCAAAAAGGGCCCCCACTGCTCCTCCACCCTCACTCTCAGCACTGGTTGTCCACAGGGCTGTGAGCTGAATCCACTCCTCTATGCTCTGTACACTTACAACTGCACTCCCATCCACTCCACAAACTCCATTATTAAATTCGCGGATGACACCACAGTGGTCGGACGCATATCAGGAGGAGACGAGGCAGCGTACAGAGATGAGGTCCTGAAGCTGTCAGAGTGGTGTTCTGCGAACAACCTGGCACTTAATGTCAGCAAAACAAAGGAAATGGTCATTGACTACAGAAGGCACAGAGCGGACCATGCCCCGCTCTACATCAACGGGGTCTGTGTCGAGAGGGTTTCCACCTTCAAATTCCTGGGAACGCACATCGCGGAGGACCTCTCCTGGTCTGCCAACACTTCAACGGTGGTAAAAAAGACCTAGCAGCAATTGCACGGAGAGTGCTAAGGAAGAACAGTCTAGAGGAGAAGCTACTAGTGACCTTCTACCGCTCCACCATCGAGAGTGTGCTGGCATATTGTATCACGGTGTGGTATGCCGGCTGCTCAGCAGCAGAAAGGAGAGCACTGGAGAGAGTGATCAAAACTGCCCAGAAAATCATCGGCTGCCCTCTGCCTTCCCTGGATGACATCTCCAGCACTTGGTGCCTCCGTAGAGCCAGGAAGATAATCAAAGACCCCTTCCATCCTGGACAGTTCCTGTTCAACCTCCTGCCCTCTGGTAGGCGGTACAGGTGCGGCAAAAGCCGGACAAACAGACTCAAGAAGTTTATTTTCCTGGCCATCAGAACTCTAAATTCCTCAAATATCCACACAACATAAGAATGCTGTCATCAATTCCACTATAAAACAGAACAATCAGTTTATATTTCCTCTTTTTTTAAATTATTTTAAAGTATTTACTAAATTTAAGTATAGTATTCTCCCAGTGCAAAATAACGCATTGAATGTAATGGATGTGACTTTGTCTTGTTTGGACTTGTTTTGATTGCACTGATCAGGAGTAGCTCTCCTAATATTGTTGTATTTCTAAATACAATGACAATAAAGGCTTATTATTATTATTATCATTATAACTTGTCCATGCTGACCAAGATGACCAATGTGGTAAAGAAAGTGTATGGTTTGCTTGCCTTCATTGGTTGGAGCGCTAAATATCAGAGTCAGGAAGTTATGTTACAGTTTAATAACATTTTAATTTGACTACATTTGGGGTGTTATGTGTAGTTCTGGTTGTTTATTACACGAATGATATGTAGACTTTAGAGAGGGTGGAGAAGAGATGTACCAGAATGCTGCTTGGATTAGAGGCCATTAGCTCTCGCGGGAGATTAGAGAAATGTAGATTATTTTTGCAATGGCAATTTCTTAACTTT
Organism: Raja brachyura; assembly: GCA_963514005.1. The sequence goes on from OY740793.1 coordinate 35,918,306, forward strand.
CCAATGTCCAACTTTTGATTGGCATTGCTACTCGGGGATGTAGAAGAGATATAGCTTACGCATTGGTGGGTGATGGAAAACCGGCTAAAAGTTTATAAAATGCTGGTTAATACACAAAAAAATTACTTGCAGCAGATTAAAAGATTTAAAACGCTCTAAAATTTGCAATGAATTGGAAAATCTTACGTGCAGGGCTGTGGAAAGGATTGCAAAGGTAAATAACCCATGGCTAGGGTGCCAATAGTTTTGAATGGTGTTGGACCATGCACAAAGAGAGAGCCCTGTGTGCTCCATCTGTCGTTGCTCCGTCCGCTGCTGACTCAAGGCGGGACGAGTGTTTGAATCGGCCGGGCTCGCGGCAGGTGGGCGTGTCCACGCGGATGTTGAGTGACGGGTGGGCGTGTCCACTAGCCAACGAGAGGCGGGTGCGCATGGTTGCCAGGCAACGAGCAGCAGCTGGACGTTGCTGTCAACCAATGAGGGCGGGTGGGCGGGACCAGCAGGTTACGACGTCGCAGACGGACGTTTTCGCTGGCCAATGAGAAACGAGAATGAGGGACGCCCAGCCATTGGGAGGCGAGTACGCGGGAACGCTAAGACGACGAACACGTCCATTGGCCAATAGGTAATTAGTGGGCGGGGCCACAGAGGCAATGAGCCGGAGTCGGACGCGTCCAGCAGCCAATGACAGATGAATGGGCGGGGTCATGAGACAGTAGGCGGGACCACGGAGCAATGAGAGGCGGGTGGGCGGGACCTCCAGCCACCGAGCGGTTGACGGACGCTCCGGTCGGCCAATGGGCGGCGAGTGGGGTCGGGCCGGGCGGGCGGCGGCGGCGAGCCTATGGGCGCGCGAGGCGAGGCGAGGCTTGGTGCAAAAGGAGGCTCGAGAGCGAGCTAGCGAGCGTCCGTCCGTCCGCCGACACTCATCCCATCCCATCGCAGGAGCGTCCACCGCCCGCCCGGTGAGTACCATCCCGCTGCATTCCCATTCGCACATCCACTCCTCTCCTCACCCACCGCCGCCTTCAGCCGCCCGCAGCGGCGAAGCCAACACCGTCCACCGGCTCTTTCTCCTCATTCTAACCCCCCTACCCCCCACTCTCACCCCTCCCCCTATCTGTGTGTGTGAGGAGCGCTTAACATGGCGGAGTCGGTGTGAGGAGACGGCGGGGAAAGGGAGAGCCGTCGACCGCGCGTCCGTCGTGTGAGGATGGACCCTGACTCCTTTCTCCCCAACCGTCCGCTGCCCCCCTTTTCCCCGCTCCCCGGGGCCGGACGGCGGCTCAGGCCGCTCGTATTCACCCCTCCACCTCCACCTCTATCCCTTCATAAACCTCCCGTCTCGGCAGCCCGAGCGGAACCGCTATGCGTCAAAGTGTGTGTGTGTGTGTGTGAAGTTTTGGGGAGGGGGGGTTCGTAATGGCGGTGGGGAGGGGATGAAGGGGAGGGGGTCGTCGGTGGGTGCAGCCATTTTATGTGGAGCCCAGCGCCTCCCCCCCCCCCCCCCCCGTCTCTATCCCCACCACCTCGCTATTATCCGCTCTATATATCTATGTGTGTGTGTCTGTGTGTGCGTGTGTACGCGCTTTATAACCAGAGCCACAACCCCGGCCGCCCTCACAGCAGCCGTCCGACACATTTCACCGGCACTTTCTTTCATCAGCAAGCCTTGCACAAAATGGATGAAGAATTATTGGGAGCGTTGACCACCTTTTTTTTTCTCCCTCTCTCTTCGCCGTCATTGCACTTGCACGCTCGCACTGAATGCAGCCCGCCTCCTTCCCTCCTCCCCCTTTGAATGATAATAAAGGGGAAAAAATGCAATTAAATTAAACCAGTGTCTCTTTTATTATCTTTCTCTCTGCATTTTTTCCAGTGCACACATCGGCATATTTTTTTGTTGTTGTCCTTGAGCATAAAATGGAGATGATATGAGAGGAGGGGGTGGGGGACATGGCGGGAAAGAAATAAGATAAATAGCAAGGGTTGAGAGGCAGACTTTGGTAGCATGAAGCCCCCATGCTGCTGGAGGCTCCGGTACAAGCAGCCCAGTCGCTGTATTAACACCGAAGCTTTCGTTTTATGGCCCTGATTTGCATTTATCTCGACCCGTCACCGAAATAAAATCTCATCTTGTAACAATGGACTTGTGTGCCGCGTAAGGGTTTTTAAAAGAGATTTTCTTTCCTTTTCCCCAGCTCGGCACTTTTTTAATTCAGTCGAAGACTTTAATCTTTTCAACTTTTTGTTTACAGGGTTGATTTGTTATTAACGCAGGGGATTAAAACAGTTTTGAATTTTTTTGTATTGCACAATTTTATATTTGAATTTTCTGGGGGGGGAGAAGTCCCAATTTTTTTTTCATCTCTAAAGTTGACATTAGCCAAGTGTTGGCTGGGAATTTGGAAGATGGGTGCAATCATTTCTTAGATGTTTGAATATGTATTTTCTGCATGTGAATTTCTTTAGGCATTAGGTTGGAATTCAAAATTAAATGTGAAATTTTAAATGAGATTACATTTTAAAAATTTTAGAAAACAGCAACATGGCAAAACGTGATCCCAAGAAGCCAAGAGGCAAGATGTCCTCCTATGCCTATTTTGTTCAGACTTGCCGTGAAGAACACAAGAAGAAAAGTCCTGATATTCCGGTTAACTTCTCAGAATTCTCAAAAAGATGCTCTGAAAGATGGAAGGTAACCTAATTTCCCTGCAAAAAAGGTACATAATACTTGATAAAATGTATTTTTTAAATTTGTAATATGAAACATGTACTCTTCACCAGACCATGTCCAGTAAAGAGAAGGGCAAATTTGAAGATTTGGCTAAAGTAGATAAGGCACGTTATGATCGAGAAATGAAAAATTACACGCCAGCCAAAGGTAGTAAGAAGAAGAAAGACCCCAATGCACCAAAAAGGCCTCCGTGAGTATGTTTTCCAAAATGCAGCTAATAGTGTATTTGAAAGATGAAATAGTGATTGCACTTAAAACATTAAATGATTTCCATTTAAGAACTTGAAGGAAATATAATAAGCTAGATTCATTGGATAGAATTTTTTAAAATCTGATTCCTTGGTCACCTCCCCTTTCTCCTTGACGTGATCAAAGTGGGATCTGCTTTTCTCACATAAACAACGTGCACATCTTATTTCAACATATGCCCCGCAATACTAATCTAACCTTGATGACAACTGTTAAGACCATGTCATGTGCTGCCATTAACTTATTTTTAATTGTGAATTGCACTGTCATCCTCCTTTGCAATCTTTTCTCTATGTGATGCAGAAGGTGTGATTTATATTTGTTTGGCTTGATGTAGGCAAAATATTGTAGCTGTACCTCATCATACTTGTCCATATGACAAACTTATCTTAACACGATTAGCTTCCTTTTAAAACTTGACTCAAACTCCCCAAGTTGCTTGGTTTTATCTTCATTTTGTCAAAAAAAAACAATGATATCTATGGTAATATTGTCAGATACACTTGTTGTATACATTTATTTGCAGGTCTGGATTCTTCTTGTTTTGCTCGGAACATCGGCCAAAAATCAAGGCTGTGAGTCCTGGCTTGTCTATTGGCGATGTAGCAAAGAAGCTTGGTGAACTGTGGAATGCATGCAGTGATGATGAGAAGAAGCCATTCAATAGTAAGGCTTATAAGCTGAAAGAGAAATATGATAAGGCAAGTCCAATTGCAATAAGTAATTCCATATCTTGCTTCTGAGTAACTTTCCTCAATATACCAAATTCCCAATGCATTAAGATACAGTTGACATATTGAAAATTCATAATTACCAGGAGCACTTGGAATGTTGTCTTGCTGATCTTCCAATTGTCAGTTAAATATTTCTCTTTTTAAAAGGATGTTGCGGATTATCGTGCCAAAGGCAAAGTGGATACTGCAAAGAAACCCCCTGCCAAGAAGGAGGCATATTGTGATGATGATGATGAAGATGATGATGAGGAGGATGAAGAGGAGGAGGACGATGAAGAGGATGATGATTAAAATGTATATTTGCCTCTGCATAATTACTTGCTATGTAACTGAAAGCATTTAAACCCTGTTACAAGTGTTGCAACCTTTTAATTTTGTAAGTTGGTGTGTATATTGTCTAAGGCAAAAAGTAGCTTGAGTTTTAAACTGTACAGGCCTTTTTGTAATATTCGCACTACAGCAGTGAACATTGAGCTGTTAACTCTTCTTTCTGTAAACTGGCAATTTCTTGTACAGAAGGGGGATTTAACTGGATTAAAATGTATTTATGTGGTGTTTTGTGTTTAAGTGCAGTATAGTTTAAAGTGCCGTTGTAGCCAATTCAATTTGAGATTGCTGTAAGTATGAGAAAAGGAGCAATCAAAGTTAAAAAAAAAAAATCAGAGTTGTCAGTATTTGAAGCCTGCCATGCTTATAGACAACATCATGCTGTATCTAATGTACTAGAATGATTGTACAATAAGCTTTTGACCTCATTCAGGACTAAGATATAGTTTATAGAAGCAAAGTAGCAAGATGGCAGCCACACACTGGTAGCAACTACAATTAATTAAGAACTGTTGGATAGAAAAAGGAGGTAACCATTTAATATTGACCTCCAGTGCCTAAATATATCATCACTGCTGCACTTCCAAGGGGGGTTTATATATATTAGCAGAAGCCAAATCCAAAGGGCTGTAAAATGGTAAATGGATCTTCCCATTCCTGTGAACTGATGTTCTCTTATTGTATTGAAAAATGGAATTGCACCATTAAAATCAAAAGCTTTTTTGGAACTAATGGGCCCACTGTGTCTGTTTTCTAGGTAATATAGTCCGTCATTCTTTAAAGTGATTGCCACCTTACAGTTGGTGCAATTTGGGGACAATTGAGCATGATGCTTTAAAACTTTCCCTTTTTATATATATATATATAAAAACAAATTTAATGTTGCTTGTGGTGCTACATTGCCCTGTCTGATACTTCACAGGCTTTGTGGTGGCTCCCAGTGTTGCTTCATTGATATCCTAGTGACAACCCTGAGCATTCTGTACTTCAAATGATCTTGTAACTAAGGTATATTTTCTTTTTTGTATGTTTAGTATGCTAAAATGTGTTTTGAAGTAATTAAACAGGATTAAATTTGTAAAGTCTTGCTTGTCTAAAGTTTCTTTAGCTATTTCATGTAAAAAGGTTACTATTGAGCAGAGTTTAACAGGATCCTTCTGGGAGAAATTAACGTGACTGTTTCTCTACTCCGAAAAGGCTAAATATTCTAGGAAATTTTCAAGATTGTTGCCATTTTCTTTTAATTAATAGACTAGATTAATTACTAAAAATGTCTCAATCCAAGTTTGCTAAAATAGAGGGCTCAGTTTTTTAATTGGCATTCAAACTTGAACTGGAATTGAATCATTAGGTGATTGTATCAGTGGATCACTGACATTGATTGTTCACAATTGGGTTCAAATAATTCTCTTAAGAGTGATCCATCACTATAAAATCTTGATTAAACAAAGATCAGTAAAATCAGTGCAGTATCAGTAAATCTGCTATAATTTGTTTCTTTGTATAAAGAACCACACAAATTGATTCATTTTAGCACGTAGTTTTAGTTGAAATAACTGACATTGCTACTAGATTCTTTACATATTTCATTTCCCCAAAAGGTGGAGATTTGTTCGTGACAAAATCTAGCATTTGAGTACTTTGATGTACAACGGAGACAAGCCTGCGGATATTAGAACCTGTAGGTATCGTGGATAGGTAGTGTTTTTTGTACCTTAAAGATCAAAGGTAATTTTCAGGAATTATTACACATTTCAGTTTTGTTGCCATGTTAAATTTCTACTGCAAGAGGTTTAGTAATTCACCATTACAGCTATACTGTCTTGCTACATTGTAAGGTTGCAATATTGGGACAAATGCAGTGAGTAATTTTGTGAAGAAAATGTCAAAGTGAAATATTGATCGCAAAATGAAGTCTTATTTTAGCTTAATGGAAGTGATTCTAGAATCCACAGGTTAATGAGGTCCTTTAAAGTTCCTGTTAACCCCATTCTTGCCCCCTCATTAGCAGTAATTTTAAGATTTGCATGTTGTTGAGTGGTAGTAAATTTTTCTATTTTTAACATCTTGGTGCAATTGGCTTGTTCATTTCTAACATGGCCATTTAGTTTAAAGACTCGTTCAGAACGTGTTCAAACTTTGGAAATGGTAGAAGGCAATGCTGTTTGCACAACGCTTTGTAGTTGCGAAACACTAGAATTAATTGCCACAAGGCTAATTCAATGGATATTTTTTACGGCAGAGAGAGATTCTGGTGTTGGGTTACGGGGAGAATTTAGGCGACTGGTGTTAGGAGGGAGAGATGGATCAGCCATAATTGAATGGCAAAGTAGACCTGAGACCAAATGGTCCTATTATGAACTTAATAGTGATGTGGAGAATTGAATGTTAATATCTCGTACCACTTCATTCGCCCTGCCATGTAATTGTCTTAGCATAGTTCAAATGACTGATCCAAAACACTACTAATTGACTCTTCTATTTGCATAAAGGTCACGTTAGTTTGGTCACATTAGCCTAAGCACCTGGGTTACTAATGTTGATGCCTGGGTTAAGATACTGCTTAACTTGCAGAGTGTTTCCAGAATTTTGTGCAATTATAGAAAGCTTGTTTTGGCAAAAGGATATAGTGGAATTTGCTTTGTTGTCCTTCAGTGAAGAAAATCTGTCCTTAACCAGTGACTTTCTAGCCACCTAAGTGTAGTTGATGTTTAACAGCTTATTGAATTTGACAACCACGCCACTTAGGTTTTCTACCTTCCATGTTCTCCAGAATAACTAGGACAAGTGACAGGCTTTCTGTTTTGATTGTTTTGTACCTAATATGATTTAATTCAAAATTGCAACTTTACATTTTTAATATTATTGCTGCCTGGGCAGGTATGGTGGGTGCGAAAGGAGGTTGTCTTTTGCTGCCTAGGATTTTTCTCCCTCATGAGGTGTATTGTTGATAAATAAGATGGTGATATAATTGTAAATTAGCTACAGCTTACCTTTTTTTCTACTTGTTAGTAACGATCATGATGTTATGTGTATTGAGACATATTGCAGCTAACGTGCTCACTGCAAATAAGCACTAAGTGGAGACCAGCACCACCTTGAGGAGATTTTGTGGAGGTGTCATGAGTAGATGTTATACAGAGAGTTATCCAAAAGCTTTGTCTCTAAAAATACCTGGATACCTGAAGGTGTTAGATTTAAAATTGTCCACTGGAGGCTGCAAAACTATAAGCACCTGGAAATGATTCCACGTTTCCTTAGTTAAGAATAATAAGTAAGCCATTTAGAATGGAGACGAAGAAACACTTTTTCTCAGAGTGGTGAGTCTGGAATTCTCTGCCTCAGGGAGGTGGAGGCAGGGTCTCTGGATGCTTTCAAGAGAGAACTAGATAGGGCTATATCTTAAAAATAGCGGAGTCAGGGGATATGGGGAGAAGGCAGGAACGGGGTACTGATTGGGGATGATCATCCATGATCACATTGAATGGCAGTGCTGGCTTGAAGGGCCGAATGGCCTACTCCTGCACCCATTGTCTATTGTCTAAGCAAATTTCAAATCAATTCTATCAATCTATTAGTAAGCTCCTTAATTTGTATGCAAGTGTTTCTTGGGGGGGGGGGGGGGGCTCGGAAATTATGTTGGGTCAATTTGCATAAAAGATCACGTATGTGTTTTAAGCTCATCTAGACTTCCATTTCCGTAGAGCTCTTCAATAATGAAGCATTTCAAGACTTCTTAAGAAATTCCACATAAATCTCCTTGGCATACAATAGTTAATATTTGGCAGTCTGATTATCCATGTAAGCGGGATCCTCCAGGCTTTGTTTGTTCAATTAATGGTGTTGGTCCATGGAGTCTTAAGTATTTAATTTTCTGTTTAGATGTTGCTCAATTGTATTTGTATTCCGCGGGGTTGATATTTGATGCTTGCATCCAAAATTGCAACATTAGAATCTCTATTGCTTTAAAGGTCAGATCTCAACTGGACTCTGGTTTGCAGCAGAGAGCTGCATAGACACGGAGTTTAAATATTTAGGCATAAGATGAAACTTAGAGATGTTACTCAAGTATATTTTTTGCTTTGGTATTGTAATTGCTCTGTATTCTGATACCACTCGCTGATTGGGAAACTTTTTCTGCCTATTTCCAGGAAATTTGGTTATCTGACTTCCTTCAAAATTAACTAATTACAGGAAGACTAAAGCCTCAAATGCTATGATTTTTTTTCGTTGCGACAATATTAAACTGAGCCAATTACTGCTGTGTTGATGTTGCATTTAACTCCGAGGTGTAATTAGATCCATGTTTGTTTGTTGCCTTCACAACCAGCTTCCCAACTGAGGACTGCACTGGGGCCTGTTGCATGTATGAGAGCGCTCCAAGAATGGAGGACAGGTGAGTTTGGGTGGCTTGATATTTTTGGAAGATTCTCCCATCACACTACTACCTTTTGTCCCATTTCCCTGTGCCTCATTGTTCATTAGTCTGGTAATAACAGGACTGGTTTGATGGTACAAATGGGACCTCAAGGACACTTGGACAGGCACATGCATAGAAAAGGTTTTGTGGGAAATGGGTCAAGCGCAGGCAAATAGGACCAGCTTAAATGAGGCATGTGGTCAGCATAGACAAGTTGGGCTGAAGAGCCTGTTTTGGTGCTGCGTGACTGGGCAAACTAATTTGAGGTTGGGGAAGAGATTTAATTCAGTCTTGCAAAGTTTTTTTCTGGTTGTACTCTCAGAAAAGATCTTACATTGAAGCACATATGAGTTAACTGGTTTGGGACAAAAAATAACCACTACTGTGTAGCTCATGTCTGAGGATTACAACCTGTAAATGTGATCGTGGTGGCAGAAGCTAGTCAGGAAAGGAACTTGACAAAACATGATCTGCAATCCTCTGGATTGAGCTGGGAACTGGGTTTAACCTGATGAACTAAAAATCCCTTTCTTTAAACTAGCACCGACAAAGCCTTCCTTTCTGCGTAGTATGTGTGAGTTTATAAATGAATTGATGAATTCAAGACATATTTGCAGTTTGATCGTCTGGTTATCTGCTTTGTGGTTTTTTAATTATGTTCCTCTTCCTGAACATCATCATAAACCACTGGACCAATTTTAAATGTTGTCAGACACCACTGAAAAACAAGTTTATCTTGTATTAACGTGTTAACCATCACTATAATTAATTCAATTAATTGGGGAATTTCACAGAAGAGTAATTTATGCATTTTATAAAGAAAAAGTACAGAGGGCCATCCAACCAATGCATGAAAATAATACTCCCTTTGTTAGCTAATTAATGCTGCTTTCACTGGAACCACAGATATGGTATTAATGTGGCAGCGTGCAAGATGGTGGTATTTATATTGGGCCTTTCATTGGCTCCATCTCTAAATTGCTTTGGAATCAATTTGAAGGGTTGTTAATTTTGTGTCAACTCTGCAGCAAACTACTCTTGCCATGATGTGCCCTAAATATTGAGGAATATGTATTAGGTTGAGTACTGAAGGAGACCTCCTCCTTTGAAGTGGTCCCATGGGATCTTCTGATTCACTTGGGAAGGCAGATGTCACTTTATTTTAACGCCTCTCTTGTAAGATCACAGCTGCATTTGAGTGTCAGTCTGTAGGTTTTTGAGATGTTCTTATCAGGGATGTGTTTATTCGCGTTGCTGTCTATTCGCCTCTGGCCGAACAATCCAAAAAAATTATTAGTTGTGTAGATTCCAGTAATGGCCATTTATGTCCCAAACAGGCATTAAGAAGATGGTACATAGACAAATGCTGGAGAAACTCAGCGGGTGAGGCAGCATCTATGGAGAGCAGGAATAGGCGACGTTTTGTGTTGAGACCCTTCTTCAGACTGATGGGGGGGTGGGTGGGTGTGGAAAGAAAGGAAGAGACGGAGACAGTAGGCTTGTGGGAGAGCTGGGAAGGGGGAGGAGGGAGAAAGCAAGAACTATCTGAAATTGGAGTAGTCATTGTCCATACCGCTGGGGTATCAACTACCCAAGTGAAATATGAGGTGCTGTTCCTATAATTTGCACCGGGCAATGGAGGAGGCCCAGACCAGAAAGGTTGGATTCAGAATGGATGGGGGAGTTGAAGTGCTGAGCCACCGTGAGATCAGGTTGGTTAGTGTGAACTGAGCGGCGGTGTTGGGCGAAGCGATTGCCAAGTCTGCACTTGGTCTCGCCGATGTAGAGAAGTTCACGCATGGAACAGCAGATACAGTAGATGAGGTGCAAGTGAACCTCTGACTCGCCTGGAAAGATTGCTTAGGTCCTTGGGTGGAGTCGAGGGGGGAGGTAAAGCGACAAGTGTAGCATTTCCTGTGGTTACAAGGGAAAGTACTTGGGGAGGGGGTGGTTTGGGTGGGAAGGGACAAATTGACCAGGGAGTTGCGAGCGAACGGTCTCTGCGGAAAGCAGAAAGGGGAAGAGGTGGGAAGATGTGGCCAATGGTGAGATGTTGGAGGTGGCAAAAATGTCGGAGGATTATATGTTGTATGCGATGGCTGATAGGGTGGAAGGTGAGGACAAGGGGGACTCTGTCCTTGTTCCTAGTAGGGGGATGGGGAGTGAGAGCAGAACTGCGGGATGTGGAGGAGACCTTGGTGAGAGCCTCATCTATAATCAAAGAAGTGTGGGTGTGGCTCGGTCTCTGCAAGATGGGGGAGGGAGAGGTCACGACTCGGTCTAAGCTGTGAATCAACTGAACACACTGAATGTCTACTGAACTGTGGGTGTGGTCTTTATGTGGTGTTTTGTGTGGTTTTATGCTTGAAATGGTATGAAACTGCATTTGAATGTGGTGGCCTTGCACCCTGCTTGAAATGGAATTTCAAGGAATAGCCATGAGTCGACTGCTTGCCCACCAGCCGTGAGTGAGCTGCCAGCACATCAGGCTTGAGTGACTGAGCTGTCACCCCAAGAATCCATTTGGCCCACAATGTCCGTACCAGCCCTCTGGAAACCAGTCCCTTCAGCCCACAATACCCATACTGGCGTTCCAGAAAGCCCACCCCTCTTACTGGCCACCAGGTTCTCTGGGTGCTTTCAAGAGACAGCTAGATAGGGCTCTTAAAAATAGCGGAGTCAGGAGATATGGGGAAATGGCAGGAACGGGGTACTGATTGGGGATGATCAGCCATGATCATATTGAATGGCGGTGCTGGCTCGAAGGGCCAAATGGCCTACTCCTGCACCTATTGTCTAATCACTTGGCCGGGCTTAGCTCTGCCCCTCCTCGCTTCCAGCATTCTTCCCCCTGCACACCACAATCGGTATAAGAAGTCCCTCGATCCAAAATGTAACCTATCCATGTTCTCCGGATATGCTGCCTGACCCGCTAAGTTACTCCAACATTTTGTGTCTTTGTGTGAACGTGTGCAGATGTCAGTTTACACCGAAGATAGACATAAAATGCTGGAGTAGAGCAGCGGGACAGGCAGCATCTCTGAAGAGAAGGAATGGGTGACGTTTTGGGTCGCAATTTAGTGTATCAAATCATTACGGCCTATTTTGAAACCATATCAGTTCTCCTTGGTGTCTTAGCCAATATCCATCCCTCGATTAACACGTCACATAAAAACCTGTTTGTGTCTAGTTTGCTCTTAGAGGATATTACTACATATACATTAATTGCTGCATTTCCTACATAAAACAGCTTCACTTAAAGTGCAGAATACTTGTAAACTGCTCTGGCCAATTCTGTAACCAATAAAAGCATGCCCTTTTCTCTCCTGCAACAATGAAGCACTGTAGATCTCCTCTGGTGGGTACCCAAGACTCATGGTAATGAACTCTTTATGGTCTGACATCATTAAATCTTTGGTCAAGCTCTTGATTTTGTTTTCTTTGAATTTAAGTCTTTACTGAAGATCTAAAATGTTGAGTGTTATTTCTGTTGCAGAGCCCAGATTATGAAGATTAGCATAGCAATGAAAGAATCCTTATTATATGTCCATATCCATATGATTTGCCTTTTATGGTCCTCATAGTTGCATGTTGCATGGTTGATGGGCCGAATGGCCTAATTCTGCTCCTATCACTTATGAATGCTGGTAGATTTATTATTTAATAATCATAACTAATCTGTCAAATCAGCTATACTCTATTCAGACATGCAGTATGAAAGACCCAATGGTAATTAGAAATGGGTAAAAATCCAAGATTGCACCTACAAAACCATCTGCCGTTTATCACATTCTTTGTCAAATTATTGCTACACTGTACTAAATTTTCTGCACTTTGGTCAAATACTGGAGGCATAGCTTTAATGTGAGAGGGGCAAAGTTTAAAGGAGACTGGACCAAGTGTAGAAGATTCCACCAATCACTCGTTCCCCAATGTAAGCCGTTCCCCAAAGGCAAGATTCCACCACTCGCTCCCTGAACGCAATATTGCACCACTTGCGCTTAGCCCCCAACTGTGCAGACGCAGCTCATTTCTCCTCATCCCCCAGCATTCCCTCCTCCTCCTCTTCACCCTCCCCACTGGGGAGTATTGCCAGCACCACCCTCCCCACTGGGCGCCGGCAATACTTTTGGATAGGCACATGCAAGGAATGGAGGGTTATGTGCAGGTAGATTTGGTGGACTTGGCTTCATGTGTGGCAGAACATTGAGGACTGAAGGGCCTGTTCTTGTGCTCTTACTGTGCTATGTTCCATGAAATTAATGTGTCTGAATTGAAACAACAAAGGTGAAGGGTATATGTGATTTGGACAGCCATGGGATTTGGATCATTCACACCAGTTCTGTGTTGTCCTGCTTACTCCACTCACTGCACTCTTGGTGATTTAAGCCAATTAACCGCTAAACCCACTTGTCTTTGGCCTATGGGAGGACAGCGGAGCACCCGGAAAAAACCCAAGCAGTCACATGGAAAATGTGTAAACTCCATATACACAGCACATGACGTCAGGATCAAAGCCAGGTCTCTGGATCTGTGAGGCAGCTGCTGTACCAGCGCCACCTTGTGTTTGTTGTTTCAAAATCAGTATATGCCCTATGCATCGTTCTAATGTCTTCTGGAATTATGGTTGGGACGGTACAATTTCCTCTAATCAGTGAAATATACATATAGAAATATACAGGATGGCAAAACTGTAAAACGGCAAATAATTATACAGATGGTTTTGACGTATGACGAGTGGAAAAAAAACAAGTTCTTGAATACCTACAGGGGAGCTGATCCAGATTTTAAAAAGACACCTTCCTTTCTCGTTAATAAAATGTGCATTGGCCTTATGTTTGCTCGTAGCATTTCATGACCACTGCATGCTCGTATTCATTGATTATCAGAACAATATAATTATATACTTGCCTGATTTTCACCTATTCTGAGCCGAATTTTAGCGGGATCTTTTTTATGGAACTGAGTTCAGTTTTGAGATACAGCGCGGAAGCAGGCCCTTCCGTGCACTGAGTCCAACGGATCCTGCACATTAACACTATCCTACACATTAGGGACAATTTACAGTTTTTTCTGAAGGCAATTAACCTACAAAACTCCGTACAGACAGCGCCCGTAGTCGGGATCGAACCTGGGTCTTTGGCGCTGTAAGGTAGCATCTCTACCACTGTGCCACCCTGCCGCCCCTGAACTTGTTAAGTTCAATTTACCACAAAACAATAAACCATTGTTTTGTGTTAAAACTAGTTAAATTATATTGTCTAAAAAATGAGCAAAAGATAGACCATATGCAAATAACTAGTCTACAGCAAAAGGTGAAACAACTTGTGGCATTTGGCCTTTGTCTTGTCCTCGTCATTCTACTGTTTGCTCATTCTAGTAATATTGATGGTAGTTTTGGTAAGATTGACCAAAGTGTAGACTTTATGGAGATAAGGTCTTCCCATCCCTCCTCTTCCGATGTTGTGTTGGGATCGAGAAATGGTACGGTTGTTCAAAGCTGGTCAGCCAGATACACTGCATACAACTACAGAGCTAAGCAATTTCACAACCAAAGAATCTGTTCAGGGCTCCACAGACTTGGTTTACCAAGTCAGGAATGGTTGTAGATATTTAAATGAGGGAAATAGCTTCATTAACAACCCGATTCCCAATTAGTTGAAGTCCAGAATGTGATTTCAAAGAACAAAGCTAAGTGTTTCATTAAATCTTGGTCTTCTGAGATTTTTATGTGTTCTAGGACTAATCACACCTCTAATCATGCCATTCCAACACTTTTGTGTCTGCCTGACAATATAGAAAATTGCCAGATTATGTCCAAACAAAATCCAGTGTGCTAATTGTGGAAGGCACAGTGATGCAGTTGCTAGAGCTGCTGCGTTAGGTCACCACAATCCTGGATTTAATCCTAACTTCGGTAGTTGTATCTGGAGTTTATGTCTACCATCCTGGTCCTCCGGTTTCTTCTGACATCCCACGTGAGGGTTTGTAGGATAATTGGCCTTTGCAAATTGCCCCTCGTGTGTAAGGAGTGGATGTGAATGTGGGATAACGTCAAACTAGTGTGAACGGGTGATCAATGCCTGGCTTGTACTTGGTGGCTGTATCTTTCAATCAATCAATATTGACCATAGTTTATTTTCAATTATCAGCAATTTAATTCAATGTTTAATTGTCATTGTGCAGTGTACAATACAGAGACAACGAAATGCAGTTGGTATCTACGAATGAACAAGTAATTGCGCAGTAGTATGAGTTAATATACATCTATACATATACAGTGTCGGGGGGGGGGGGGGGGGAGACAGGCAGTCATTGAGGTGCAGCGTTGAGAAGTGTGACAGCCGCAGGGAAGAAGCTGTTCTTGAGCCTGCTGGTATGGCAGCGGAGGTACCTGTAGCTTCTCCCGGATGGGAGGAGGGTAAACAGTCTATGGTTGGGGTGTGAGCTGTCCCTGGCGATGCTGTGCGCCCTGCGCAGGCATCGTTTACTATGGACAGACTCAATGGAGGGGAGTGAGGAGCCTGTGATGCGTTGGGCAATCTTCACCACCCTCTGCAGAGCTTTCCAGTCGGCAAAGTGGATAGGCAACGTTTCGGCCCGAAACGTTGCCTATCTCCTTCGCTCCATAGATGCTGCTGCACCCGCTGAGTTTCTCCAGCATTTTGTGTACCATGGACAATAGATGGTTGTGAACGATTGTAGCAGGATCTGAATCGATTGGCCAGGTGAGCTGAGGAAAGGTTGATGCAATTTAATACAGAGAAATGTGAGGTGTTGCATTTTGGGATGTCGAACAAGGGCATGACCTACACAGTAAATGGTATGCCTCTGGGTAGTGTTGTGGAGCAGAGCGATCTTGGAGTGCAGGTGCATAGTTCCTTGAAGTTCGAGTCGCGGGTACATAAGGTGGTCAAAAAAGCTTTTGGCGCTTTGGCCTTCATCAGTCAGAGTATTGAGTATAGAAGTTGGGAGGTCATGTTGCTGTTGTATAAGACGTTGGTGAGACTACATTTAGAATATTGTCTGAAGAAGGGTTTCGGCCCGAAACGTTGCCTATTGCCTTCGCTCCATAGATGCTGCTGCGCCCGCTGAATTTCTCCAGCGCTTTTGTCTGCCTTTAGAATATTGTGTTCAGTCTGGGCACCATGTTATAGGAAAGATATTGTCAAGCTTGAAAGGGTAATGAAAAGATTTACGAGGATGTTGCCAGGACTAGAGGGTGTGAGCTATAAGGAGAGGTTGAGTAGGCTGGTTCTCTATTCCATGGAGCGCAGGAGGATAAGGGTTGGTCTTATAGAGGTGTATAAGATCATGAGAGGAATAGATTGACTCGATGCACAGTCTTTTGCCCAGAATAGGGGAATTGAGGACATAGGTTCAAGGTGAAGGGGAAAAGATTTAATAGGAGTCCGAGGGGTAACCTTTTCACACAAAGGGTGGTTCGTGTTAATGGAACAAGCTAGCAGAGGAGGTACTTGAGGCTGGGACTATCCCATCGTTTAAGAAACAGTTAGACAGGTTGGGATATGGACCAAACGCAGGCTGGTGGGACTAGTGTAGCTGGGACATGTTGGCCGGTGTGAGCGAGTTGGGCTGAAGGGGCAGTTTCCACAATCTATCACTCTATGACTCTAACCTCTCTCTATCATTGGGCTGCAAGTTAATTGATGATATCATGGTTGCTGATGGCAGTGGCACAGCAGAAAAGTTGGAGCCTTACAGCGCAGGAGACCCACATTTGTTCTTTACTACGGGTGCTGCCTGCACGGAGTTTGTACGTTCTCACAATGATAGCGTGGGTTTTCTCCGGGTGCTCCAGTTTCCTCCTGCACTGCAAAGACATAGAGGTTTATAGATTAATTGGCTATTTTTAATTGTCCCTAATGTGTAGGATGGAACTAGTGTGTGGGTGGGCTGAATGGCTGTTTCCTTGCTACATTACTAAACTCAGATCATCTCGTTTGGGTACTGTCTGATTCACTTCTACCCCATTGTGAACATTGGACTTTATCTGTTGAATTGATGCGCTACAATATTGGGAACCATATTCTGCACTCTGTACCTTCCCCTTTACTCTATCCATTATATAGGTATGTAACAAAATTTACCTTGAGCAGCGCTGCAGTTCTGCTGCTCCCCGTGTGCGCGACTTTGGCGCCTTTCAGAGGGGGGCGGGCTTAAAGTGCCGTTTTTCCACAGGCAGGAAAAATCGATCCATGTCGGACGATTTTGTTGCGGAAGAAAAATCGCTCCAACATTTCACGAATGAAGGTATTTTTAAATTACTCTAAATTATTTATTAACTAGAGTAATTTAAAAATCACCTTCAAAAGCCGTGAGAACCGACAACCGGAAGGATTTTGCGTAGGGGAGAAAAAAAGGTAAATAGTTTATTTTTATATTAAAAATTGGTTTTTCGGGAGGCTTTAATAACATTTTCATGTTGCGAAATGGGGTCCAAAAAAATGTATGAACAAACAGTATTTTTCCTCCCGACTTCACCGCTAACCGCAACGTTCCAATCCACCGCATTCCACTAAAACCCACTCGCTAGTTGATTTAAATGGCCATTAATTTACAGGAATCAAACACTAAATTCCTTCCATTTGGCCCAGAAATTCACGAAAATTAGATTTAAAAATTATGTTATATTGTGGATTATTGTGTGAATGTTATTTGGACACTTAGGCAATTAAAAAAAAGTTTATCTTTTCTTAAGAAATGGATAGATGTTTAGATCTACTCATTGAATTTTGTAATTAGCTACAATTAGATAACTAACTAATTATATGCTTTAATTTCAGGTCATCCAAGTGAGATTGTTTCATATTTATTTCAGAATGCTTCAATCTATAATAAGTGAAAATTTCATTGAGTTCTATTAATTTTTAAGAAAGTTATGGGCTTTTAACTGATCCAGATCACATCTTTTGAGTTAAGTCAATTGAAAGGCAATGGGGAACAAGATGCTAATTTCCGAGTATGAAAATTGCCATAACTTTCTTAATACTGAAGATATGAAAGTGAATTAGGTGTCAAATTAAACTTCGTTTTATGCTTTATCTGATGGGATAAATTGCAGACTTGATTTTTAAAATCTCAAAATTTTGTAACATTGCTACATTATACTTGAGTTTGAACTTGATGGTATTTATGTATGGAACATCTGAGCTGTTTGGATAGCATGCAAAACAAGGCTTTTCACTTTACTTCGGTACACGTGACTAACTTGTAATTCCACTAATATGGCAGCACAAACTGGACAACACTTAGGTTTGAATTAATAAGTGGATAGTAACATTCATTTTGCACCTGTACTAGATAATGGCCATCTCCAGTAAGAGGGGGGAGAAACTCTTTAATCCCTTCCCTGTTCGGGGACCTGACTTTTTCCCTGTCGGGTCTCCGATGTTGTTGGGCCTAACATCGTGGAGCTGGCGGCGGCGTCCGGCCAGGACCATCCTGAGGGCTCCAGTCGCGGAGCCTGCGGACCTGCCATCGCAGAGCTGGCCGTCTCCGGAGCGGGAGGAGCTGTGGTGGCGCTCGGCTGTGACACGACTTCGGAGGCTCCAGCCACAGGCCCTGTGGACGGTAACTGGGAGCTCGCAGGTCCCTGGTGGGAGACCGTTTTTCGGAGCTCCCGCAATGGCAACTTCTCCCACCGGAATCGCGGCGTGAAATAACTTGGAGCGGAGCCTAACATCACCCAGCGCGGCTTAACGGCCGCGGGTCTTACCATCGCCCGCCGGGGGCTTTAACATCAGGTGCCCCAGTTCGCCTTGACGTTGCAGCTGGACTGCGGGAGAAGAACAAGGGAAGAGATAAGACTTTTGCCTTCCATCACAGGTGTTGGAGATTCACTGTGATGGATGTGTGTGTTAAGCGTGGGTCTTGGGTTTTTTTGTAATGTAAAAACTGTAGAAAATGCAATTTTGTTCAAACCAAGCTGTTTGAATGACAATAAAAGGTATTCTATTCTCATTGTAGTAATTGTTTTAGTTTATTTTGGAAATACAGCATGGAAACAGGCCCTTTCATCCATCAAGTCTATACTGACCATCAGCCACATTTTGATATATGGGTGGAAACCACAGCACGCTAAGGAGTGGCACTCAGTCACATGGGGGGATGTGCAAACTCCACGCCAGCAATATCTGAGATCAGAATTGAACCAGGGTCACTGGAGATGTGAGGCAGCAGCACTATTGGTGTCATGCAATGAGAGGACATAGCAAACATTGTACCTTGAACTGGTGTGTGCTGAATAATTATCAAGGTGGTAGCATTAAAAAATTGAGACGCAAGAGACTGACGATTATGGGATCTTAAGCAAAATCCAAACATTTAAATTGTAATTAGAGCTGAAGGGTGATTGATAACCCTAGAAATGTTGTTATTGTATCTCTGGTAATAAATGCAACAGAGCAATAGAGATGTAAGGTTTTCACCATAGGCAGGATCTCCTGTGTGCTAATGTGTTGTTGAGATTGTGTGTGTGCACACTTGAAAAAAAAACATCAGCCACCCTCTATATGCACCAGTACAGCGAAGACCAGGTACAGTGAAAACCTTGCAAAAATATCACCGATTCAGATAAAGCACTAAACTTAAATTATACAAGAGAGTGAACATAGAAGTATAGAAAATAGGTGCAGGAGTAGGCCATTCGGCCCTTTGAGCCTGCACCGCCATTCAATATGATCATGGCTGATCATCCAACTCGGTATCCTGTACCTGCCTTCTCTCCATACCCCCTGATCCCTTTAGCCACAAGGGCCACATCTAACTCCCTCTTAAATGTAGTCAATGGACTGGCCTCAACTACCTTCTGTGGCAGAGAATTCCACAGATTCCCCACCCTAAGTGTGAAAAATGTTTTTCTCATCTTGGTCCTAAAAGACTTCCCCCTTATACTTAAACTGTGACCCCTTGTTCTGGATTTCCCCAACATCGGGAACAATCTTCCTGCATCTAGCCTGTCCAATCGCTTAAGAGTTTTGTAAGTTTCTATAAGTTCCCCCCTCAATCTTCTAAATACTAGCGAGTACAAGCCGAGTCTATCCAGTCTTTCTTCATATGAAAGTCCTGCCATCCCAGGAATCAGTCTGGTGAACCTTCTCTGTACTCCCTCTATGGCAAGAATGTCCTTCCTCAGATTAGGAGACCAAAACTGTACGCAATACTCCAGGTGTGGTCTCACCAAGACCTTGTACAACTGCAGTAGAACCTCCCTGCTCTTATACTCAAATCCTTTTGCTTTGGATGCTAACATACCATTTGCTTTCTTCACTGCCTGCTGCACCTGCATGCCTACTTTCAATGACTGGTGTACCATGACACTCATGTCTCGTTGCATCTCCCCTTTTCCTAATTGGCCACCATTCAGATAATAGTCTACTTTCCTGATTTTGCCAACAAAGTGGATAACCTCACATTTATCCACATTATACTGCATCTGCCATGCATTTGACCATTCACCCACCCTATCCAAGTCACCTTGCAGCCTCCTAGCATCCTCCTCACAGCTAACACTGCACCCCAGCTTCGTGTCATCCACAAACCTGGAGATGTTGCATTCAATTCCCTCATCCAGATCATTAATATATATTGTAAATAGCTGTGGTCCGAGCACCACACCTTGCGGTACCCCACTAGTCACTGCCTGCCATTCTGAAAAGGACCCGTTTACTCCTACTCTTTGCTTCCTGTCTGCCAGCCAGTTCTCGATCCACATCAATGCTGAACCCCCAATACCGTGTGCTTTAAGTTTGCATACTAATCTCTTATGTGGGACCTTGTCGAAAGCCTTCTGATAGTCCAGATATAACACATCCACTGGTTCTCCCTTATCCACTCTACTAGTTACATCCTCGAAAAAATCTATAAGATTCGTCAGACATGATTTACCTTTCATAAATCCATGCTGACTTTGTCCAATGATTTCACCACTTTCCAAATGTGCTGCTATCCCATCTTTAATAACTGACTAACATGACTCGCATTTTTCCCACTACCGATGTTAGACTAACTGGTCTGTAATTCCCCGTTTTCTCTCTCCCTCCCTTTTTAAAAAGTGGGGTTACGTTAGCTACCCTCGAATCCTCAGGAATGACTCCAGATTCTAATGAGTTTTGAAAAATTATCACTAATGCATCCACTATTTCAGGGGCTACTTCCATAAGTACTCTGGGATGCAGCCTATCTGGCCCTGGGGATTTATTGGCCTTTAATCCATTCAATTTACCTAACACCACTTCCCAGCTAACCTGGATTTCACTCAGTTCCTCCATCTCATTTGACCCCCGGTCCCCTGCTATTTCGGGCAGATTATTTATGTCTTCCTTAGTGAAGACAGAACCAAAGTAGTTATTCAATTGGTCATGCAATGTCCTTGTTCCCCATGATTAATTCACCTGTTTCTGACTGCAAGGGACCTACATTTGTTTTAACTAATCTCTTTCTCTTCACATATCTATAAAAACTTTTGCAGTAAGTTTTTATGTTCCCTGCCTGTTTTCTTTCATAATCTATTTTCCCTTTCTTAATTAAGTCCTTTGTCCTCCTCTGCTGTACTCTGAATTTCTCCCAGTCCTCTGGTAGGCTGTTTTTTCTGGCTAATCTGTATGCTTCATCTTTTGTTTTGATACTATCCCTGATTTCCCTTGGTATCCATAGATGTGCTACCTTCCCTGATTTATTCTTTTGCCAAACTGGGATGAACAATTGTTGTAGTTCATCCATGCAGTCTTTAAATGCCTTCCATTGCATTTCGACCGTCAACCCTTTAAGAATCAATTTCCAGTCTATCTTTGCCAATCCACGTCTCATACTCTCAAAGTTACCTTTCTTTAAGTTCAGAACCCTTGTTTCTGAATTAACAATGTCACTCTCCATCCTAATGAGGAACTCAACCATATTATGGCCACTCTTGCCCAAGGGGCCATGCACAACAAGACTGCTAACTAACCCTTCCTCATTACTCAATACCCAGTCCAGAATAACCTGCTCTCTCGTTGCTTCCTCTACATGATGGTTTAGAAAACTATCCCGCATACATTCCAAGAAATCCTCTTCCTCAGCCTCCCTGCCAATTTGATTCACCCAATCTATATGTAGATTGAAGTCACACATTATAACTGTTTTACCTTTGTTGCACGCATTTCTAATTTCCTGTTTGATGCCATCCCCAACTCCACTACTACTGTTAGGTGGCCTGTACACAACTCCCACTAGCATTTTCTGCCCCTTAATGTTTCGCAGCTCTACCCATACCGATTCCACATCCTCCAAGCTAATGTCCTTCCTTTCTATTGTGTTAATCTCCTCTAACCAGCAACGCTACCCCATCTCCTTTTCCTTTCTGTCTATCCCTCCTGAATATTGAATATCCCTGGATGTTCAGCTCCCAGCCTTGCTCACCCTGGAGCCATGTCTCCGAGATCCCAACTATATCATGTTCATTAATAACTATCTGCACATTCAACTCATCCACCTTATTACGAATGCTCCTTGAGTGAAGATAGAAAGACTGAACCAAGGCATGAGCGCAAAATATAATTAGAAAACAAGTCCACGGTAGTGCAAGAGGTTGTCCTTGGTGTTATGATGTCGAGGAAGGATTGGGATTTTGAAAGTCAGTTCAAGAACCTGATGGTTGTTGAACAGCATGTCTTCCTGAACCAGGCCGTGTGGGACCTTGTGCCTGATGGAAGCAGCTTCGGCACACACAGTGCTGGACCTATGAACTTTCTTACAAAATCTCCCCATAAAATTGCATTCCTTGCATCATGTTCAAAATATACTGGGTGAACTATATCCACAATTAGGTTTGGACTTAAAAACTGTTTATCAGCACGGTGGAACAGTGGTGGAGTTGCTGCCTCACAGCGCCAGTACGGAGTTTGTATATTCTCACTGTGATCGCATGGGTTTTCCCCGGGTGCTCCAGTTTCCTCCTAACCTACACTCCTAAGACTACGGGTTTGTAGGTTGTGACTGGTAAATATTTTAAATGGTACCTAGTGTGTAAAATAGTGCTCATATACGGGGATCGCTGTCGACACTGACTCGATGGGCTGAAGAGCCTGTTTCCGCGCTATATCTCTAAACTAAAAAATGAATCTAGTAATTTCAACAAATGCTAAACAAAATGAAGTAAAACTTTATTTTACTAGAGCATTCTTTAGACTTTAGAGATACACTATAGAAACAGGTTCTTTGGCCCACCAAGTCCACGACGACCACTGATCACCTCTTTGTGTCTATAGCACATTGAAAGTCAGTATCCGAAAGATAGACACAGCTTCTGTAAAATGAATTCAGCTGATCCAAGTGCAGCACGTAACTCCAAGATGTCAACTTATTCTAAAACATAATGCTTGTTCCCCAGGGAGGAAGGTAACTAGATCAACTATACCACTCACAAGGTTAAATGGGATCTGCAAACAGTGCTCACCATCTACTGATAGAATCTAATCTACTCAATAGATTAGCTAGCCTTTGCTATTAACCTGCTTGTTATCTCTTTGTGCAGATAAGTGCTCTGATGTTGCATTTTGGGAAATCAAACCAGGGCAGGACCCTGGGAAGTGTTGTAGAGCAGAGGGATCTAGGAGTGAAGTTACATAGTTCATTGCAACGGGCAAAATAGGGTGGTCAAGATGACTTTCAGTTGATCGGCCTTCATCAGTCAGATCATTGAGTACATGAGTTGGGATGTTATGTTATGATTGTACAAGATGTTGTGAGGCTGTCCTATTCTTTGGAGTACTGTTTCGTTTTGGTCAGCCTGCTATATGAAGGATGTTCTTAAGCTAGAAAGAGTGCAGAGATGGTTTATGAGGTTATTGCCTGGGCCTGAACACCTGAGCTATAGGGAGAGGCTAGGCAGGCTAGGACTTTATTTCTTGGAGTGCAGATGGTCGAAGGATGATCTCATAGAGATTTATAAGATCATGAGGAGAATAGATAGAATGAATGCACAGAATGATTTACCTAGAGTATGAGAATGAAGCACTAGAGGACATAAATTTAATGTGAGAGGGGTAAGGTTTAATAGGAACCCGAGGGAAAACCTTCCTATACCAAAGGATGGTGGGTATATGGAACGAGCTGCCAGAGGAAATAATTGAGGCAGGTATTATAACAACCTTTGAAAGACATTTGGACAAGTACATGGGTAGGAAAGGTTTAGACGGAAAGTGTAGAAGAGGCATGTGGGATGGCATGGGCAAGTTTGGCAAAAGGGCGTGCTTCTGTGCTGTTTGACTCTGATTCCATCTGAAACAGTTAATTCTAATTTATGTTCACCAGCTTATATCTGTCACAAATATGAATTTCAAATATAATCTGAAATCAGCAGACCAGTTAATGACGAATGTGGGCAACAAATTTTATCTTTACGACTTCTGATAGACATTTTAAGTTACAGTCCAGTAACCATTTATCATTAATATAATAATCATAGGTGACCTAGTCTCTGCCTAATTTTAGCTATTAATTACTTGTGGACACAATGTTTAGGCAGACGCCGTTTGATCTTATAGTCAGACAGTAGTTAATACATTATCTGATGTCTGATTTTATTTTGATATTTTGGCAGAAGAGCGTTAATTGGGGGTCAGACAACCAAGATAAAGTGAACCCAGATTTAAACTGCAATCATCATATATAAAAGTCTGATCTTGTACGTGTATATATATATATATATATAGATATATATATGTGATTGTCTTTACATCTTCGCAAAAACACTACGCAATAACAATTACATTTTAAAATATTCTGATTGACATTTTTCCCCTCGAGACCGAGATCACCCTCACTAAACATTTTATGCTTTATTTCTCGACATTACTGATTAAAAGTAAGTAAGGTTTAAAAACATCAAAAGACTTTGAATTTAAATTGACCAGCTTTCACTGATGACGTCACAATGGCTCGACTAGCAGTGATCATCTTCACTGAAGATTTCATCCTATATTTCACGTTATTCGCGATTAAAGCTTTTAAAAATGCCAACTTTCACAAGGTTTTTACATATTCTGATTCACATTTTCCCCCTTTAGGCAGAGATCACTTTCACTGAACATTTTATGCTTTATTTCTCGACTTATTACTGATTAAAGTTAAAAATTAAAATACTTTGAATTTCAAAACTACTAGCTTCAACTGATGACGTCGCAATGGCTTGGCTAGCAGTGACGATACAAGAACACTCTGAACATATCACCTCACAGGAGGAGGAGGTCCAATTGCTATTGCAACATGCAGGGGAAATGCAAATGGATTTTTTTTTTAAGCCCACTGGTCAGGGAGGCAGGGGAATGGGAACGACTTGAGTTAGAGGACCACACCTTCCGTGGGGGCTACGGGTTGGGAACGTGTGCGTTGGGAGATGCAGACCAAGTGGAGTAGGCATTGAGCCCCAGATGGATATAATCTTGTGACGCTCTGCACTTAGTACTCACACCTCTACGAATGTTTTCAGTAGTGGGGGAATTTAGGATCAGAGGGCACAGCATCAGAATAAAAGGACGTACCTTTAGAATGGAGAAGAGGAATTTCTTTAGCCAGAGTGTGGTGAATCTATGGAAGTCATTGCCACAGATAGTGATGGAGGCCAAGCATTGAGTACTTTTAAAGTGGAGATTGACAGGTTCTTGATTAGTACGGGCATCAAAAGTTATGGGGAGAAGACAAGAGAATGGGGTTGAGAGGGGAAAATAGATTAATGACAATCAAATTGCAGAGCAGATGTAAATGACTAACAAAACTCATCTCACTGAAAAACCACCAACTGTTCATTTACTTATGGAGGATATGCAATCAAACAGCAATGCTCATATTTTAATGCTCAGTGCTCATATTCTCAATGCTCAGATTAATTTATGAGATGGCTAATTTTATGATTGCAGAAATCTTTGCTGACCTGCCTAGTAAACACTAAACAGGGAAATGCCTGCATTATGTAGAAACAAGGAATTGCAGATGCTGATTTACCAAGGAAAGGTACAAAATACTTGAGTATCTCAACGGGTCAGGCAGCTTTCCTGGAGAACATGGAGAGTTGACGTTTCCTGAAGAAGGGTTTTGACCCGAAACATCACCTATCCATGCTCCCTGGAGATGCTACCTGACCCGCTGAATGCCTGCATCACCAGTGGGATTGCTCTTGGGGCAACTGCACATCATGTTCAGCTGTAGATGTAGAACTGACAGCTTTAAATAAGAGCTGCTACAGATGGATGGCTGTAATAGATACGCTTTAAGCCAAACATTAATGAAGCAATCTTTGCCACTGGAACTGAGTCACTATAATTGGCTGATTTCACAGAGGTAAATGTGAAATGGCCATAACAGTTAATTTAAGAAACCTATTCTTTTTATACGGTAACAATTAAACTGGCATCTTTCTTCTTTTACATGATCAGGGGTCATGTACTAAAGATAGACATAAAATGCTGGAGTAACTTAGTGGGCAGGCAGCATCTTTAGACTTTAGAGATACAGCGCGGAAACTGGCCCTTCAGCCTTTCGAATCCATGCTAACCATGGATCACCCCGTACACTAGCACTATCTTATATACTTGAGACAATTTGTTTTTTACAAACCCGTATGTTTTTGGAGTGTGGGAGGAAACCTGAGCTCCCAGAGAAAACCCACGCGGTCACGGGAAGAACATACAAAGTACGTACAGACAGCACCCGTAGTCAAGATTGATCCCGGGTCTCCGGCACTGGAATACAGCAACTGCCACTGTAAGGCATCACTGGGCCATCCCAAATACATCTGATTGAAGAACCCTCAGTTTACCTATTCATCTGTACCTTTCCATTTTCTATGGTGAAAATGGATAGATGATGTTTTGGGTTGAGGCCCTTCAGTGGGATCAGATACTGTTAATTCCCTGCACTGGTTAATGAGTCATTTCAGGAAGAGGACAATTAAAAACTCTGCCTTTGATTAATACACACATTTTAGAACAGACATGCTCAGCGTTACATATCAGACTACAAACAAGTGGGCAGAGGTTTTACAGGCAAATGTCCTGTAAACCTGATAATGCAGTTAAGAAGATTGTTTCTTTGTAGCTTGATATTTGTTGCTATTTATACTGTTTGTGAAAAAAGGTTTCGGGAAGATTGTCAATTGATTTGGAACGGTAATTATGTTGTCTTCTTCATATGAGGGTAGGGTGATTTTAAATAGGTGTCATAGAGTCACACAGCTTGGAAACAAGCCCTTTGGTTCAACTCGTTCATGCCGACCAAGTTGCCTTCCTGAGCTTGTCCTATTTGCCTATGTCTGGCTCATATGCCTCCAAACATTTTCTATCCAGGTATTCGTGCAAAGGTCTTCTAAACATTGCAATTGCAGTGCATTGCAAAGGCAGTGAAGTCAATGGGACAGCAGGGCAACGCAGCGGTGGAGTTGTTGCCTAATAGCATCAGAGACCCGGGTTTGAGCCCGACTAAGGGTGCCTTCTGTACTGAGATTGTACCTTCTCCCTATGACCTCGTAGTTTTATGGATGGTCTGGTGGCACAGTGGGTGAGTTCCTGTTTTACAGCGCCAGAGATCTGGGTTTGATCCTGACTACAGGTGCTGTCAGTGAGTTTGTTTGTTCTTCCTGTGACATTTTGGTTTGGCTTTTGGTTTGTGAACAGCTCCATCGAAGACCGCAAGAAATTACAGCGAATTGTGTTCACAGCCCAGACCATCACACAAACTAACTTCCCTTCCATTGACTCCATTTATACCTCACGCAACCTCGGTAAGGCCAACAGCATGATCAAGGACGAGTTGGACCCTGGCCACTCCCTCTTCTCCTCTCTCCCATCGGGCCAAAGGAATATGGGTGAAAACACACACCTCCAGATTCAAGAACTGTTTCTTCCCAGCTGTTATCAGACAACTGAATCACCCTTCCACAACCAGAGAGCAGACCTGAACTGCTATCTACCTCATTGGAGCCCTCGGACTATCTTTGATCAGACTTTACTGGCTTTACCTTGCACCAAATGTTATTCCCTTATCATGTATCTATACACTGTAAATGGCTCGGTTGTAATCATGTATAGTTTTCTGCTGACTGGTTAGCACGCAACAAAAGCTTTTCCCTGTACTTCAGTACATGTAACAATAAACTGAACTGAATTTTGGACTTTTAGCTTCTTGATCTGTTCTCCACCATTCCTTACATAGAAACATAGAAAATAGGTGCAGGAGTAGGCCATTCGGCCCTTTGAGCCTGCACCGCCATTCAATATGATCATGGCTGATCATCCAACTCAGTATCCTGTACCTGCCTTCTCTCCATACCCCCTGATCCCATTAGCCACAAGGGCCACATCTAACTCCCTCTTAAATATAGCCAACGAACTGGCCTCAACTACCTTCTGTGGCAGAGAATTCCACAGATTCACCACTCTCTGTGTGAAAAATGATTTTCTCATCTCGGTCCTAAAAGACTTCCCCCTTCATTTTTCGGCTTCATATGCTTTCGGTTATTTGGCGTTTCCACTTTGTTTCCATTCAATTATTTGGCTTCCACTTCTTTGCTTCGGCTTTTCGTCCTTCGACGCCACGTCTGGGTGCCAGCGGTTTGGGTCAGCCAGTCTGAAAAAGAGTCTCCTATTCCTTTTCTCCACAGATGTTGCCTGACCCGTTGAGTTACTCCAGCATTTTGTGGCCACACTTCGGCCAACTACAGCAGCCCCGAGAGCCCCTCACACCTGATGACCAATTTTTTTCCCCATTATTGAGAGGAACGCTGCTTCCACAGCTCCAGTTTCTTCCCCACCTTGGCTATCCGCTCCAGCCAATTCTTGTCACCCGCTTCGGCCCCCCGAACCAGATCCCCAGCACCTTCAAGAAGTCAGGCTTGATGGTGAAGGGAACGGAAGATCAGTCGGGCCAGGTGCCAAAGAGCATGGCCTAGCTCTTCCTGCGGTTGACTCTGGTACCGATTGCCGACTCAAACTGGTCGCAGACAGGCACGGAACTCGCTATCAATATATTGAGGGGACCGGGGGACAGGGGACACACAATTTTTTGGTGGCCGATAAAATCGGGATGACAAAAACTTGGGGGGGATGTGTCCCCTCTGGCCCCCCTGGTCGCAGATGCTAATCAATCTGCGGACCGACCCTAGATCTGAGCAGAAGACGGCAACATCGTCCGTGTACGGGGAGGTTTTGATCTGAGTGTCCCCACTGCCTGGCAATGTCATCCCTCATATGCTCACGTCCCTCCTTATGGACTCAGCAAATGTTTCTCTACAACAGACGACATACAGAGAGGGCAAGCCTGCCTGATTCCTGACCTGACAGGGAAGATATCCGATTCTCACCCGTTGAACACTGCTGTGATATCGTCCCAGACAGCAGCTGACTCTATCTGAATTATTAACACTGTTTCTCACTGAAGTGTGAATAGGCCACAATGGCTTTGAAGCCTGTTCCACCATTCAATAAAGCCACAGCTGATTTGAATGATCAACCATGTTCCCTTCTTGGTACTGTAGCTCTCTCACGCCCCCCAAAAAATCAATTGATTTCAACATTTAAATCGTGTTTATAATGGGTCGGAGCTTTCGATTTCAACCTCCCTTTGTGCGGTAGATCAAGTTAATAAATATAAAGAAGGAAACTTGAATATTTAATGGGAACTTATCAAGCTTGCCAGCTTATCCTGAGCATTTAAAATCAACATTTTATTTCAGAAGTGTAATTCATGCTTCCTTAGCTCACGTTATAGGAAAGATGTTGTCAAGCTGGAAAGGGTAGGGAGAAGATTTATGAAGTTGCCAAGACTAGAAGGCCTGAGCTATGGGGAGAGGCTGAGCAGGCAAGGGGTTTATTCCTTCGAGTGCAGGAAGATGAGGGGTGACCTTATAGAGGTACACAAAATCATGAGAAGAATAGACCAGGTAAACACAGAGTAGGGGAATCGAGAACCAGAGGACACCGGGTTAAGGTGAGAGGGAAATGATTTAATGGCAACATGAGGGGTAACCTTTTTACACAAAAGGTGGTGGGTGTATGGAATGAGTTGCCAGAGGAGGTAGTTGAGGAAGGTGCTATTGCAACATTTACAAAACATTTAGACAGGTACTTGGCTAGGACAGGTTTAAAGGGATATGGGCCAAAGACAGGCAGGTGGGACTAGTATGGATGGGGCTTGTTGGTTGGCATGGGGAAGTTGGGCCAAAGAGCATGTGTCCACATTGTATGATTCTATGATTCAATGGCCATTTTGTAAAGTGCAAAGTCCCACACATAGCAATAAGATTTAAAAAAACTATTAATGTGTTTTGTGTAGGAAAGAACTGCAGATGCTGGTTTAAATCGAAGGTAGACAAAAAATGCTGCAGTAACTCAGCTGGACAGGCAGCATCTTTGGAGCAAAGGAATGGGTCGAGACCCTTCTTCAGATTGTTCTGATGGGGGCATTTCGGAACCATAAATAAATTGACTGATTGACACAGTCCATTGAACAACCAGTTGGTAATTCAAACAAGGCTGAAAATGCTCGGCTAAACTCTGAACTAACTGAGAACTCCCAAAACAAAGGGCACATTACAACTTTCAAGTCTTAAAACTCATTTTTTTTCTGTTAGTAAAAAGCTGACCTGTTTTACTGTAAGGTTCTAATTTAGACACCATGGAAACAGGCCTTTCGGCCAACCAAGCATGATGGCCATCGATCGCTCATTCACTGTAGTTCTATGTTACACATTTTTCATCCACCCTCTACACACTGGGGGCAATTTTCAGAGACCAATTAACCGACAAACCAGCACGTCTTCGGAATTTGGGAGGAATCCGGAGCACCCAGAGGAAACCCACACGGTCGCAGGGAGAACATGCAAACTCCTTACACACAATACCGAGATCTGGATCAAACGAGAGTCGCTGGTGCTGTGAGCCATAAGCTCTACCAGCTGCGCCACTGTGCTTGAACTGGACATTCCTCTTTTGATTTCTGGTTTAGTAACATCTATGACCAGCATTTCACAGCTTTAATATGTATTTTGTTTCTCTCTCTCTATGCTTTGTTCCTCTTCCTTTAACTGCCCCCAGTAATCTATTGGATATTCAGTTGATAGTGGTCTCACTGCTAGAGATATCCCTTTTATCCTGTTCATCTCCTTTCCATCTTCTACTTTTTTTCTTGGTTTCTCAGTTCTAACGGAGGATCTTCAATCTGAAATGGATGGAACGGGGGTGATGTTAATCCTCTTTCCACAGATGCTGCCTGACCCGCTGGGTGTTTCCAGCAGTTTTCATTTTTATATCAGGTTTCCAGTCTCTGCAATTTTTGAATGTATTTTCTGATGATTACTTTGTCTTCAGACCAGGATTGTGTTCCCACTATTACTCTTTACAAGTTGGGTCATAGACACCAAACATGGAAGGGGAGTGCATATAATTCACTGAAAGTACGACAGAACAAATAATCAATATTAATAGAAACATAGAAACATAGAAAATAGGTGCAGGAGTAGGCCATTCGGCCCTTCGAGCCTGCACCGCCATTCAATATGATCATGGCTGATCATCCAATTCAGTATCCTATACCTGCCTTCTCTCCATACCCCATGATCCCTTTAGCCACAAGGGCCATATCTAACTCCCTCTTAAATATAGCCAATGAACTGGTTTCAACAACATTCTGTGGCAGAGAATTCTACTCTCTGTGTGAAAAATGATTTTCTCATCTCGGTCCTAAAAGACTTCCCTCTTATCCTTGAACTGTGACCCCTTGTTCTGGACTTTTTCAACATCGGGAACAATCTTCCTGCATCTGGCCTGTCCAACCCCTTAAGAATTTTGTAAGTCTCTAAAAGATCCCCCCTCAATCTTCTAAATTCCAGCGAGTACAAGCCGAGTCTATCCAGTCTTACTTCATATGGAAGTCCTGCCATCCCAGGAATCAGTCTGGTGAACCTTCTCTGTACTCCCTCTATGGCAAGAATATCTTTCCTCAGATTAGGAGACCAAAACTGTACACAATACTCCAGGTGTGGCCTCACCAAGACCCTGTACAACTGCAGTAGAACCTCCTTGCTCTTGTACTCAAATCCTTTTGCTATGAATGCCAACATACCATTTGCTTTCTTCACTGCCTGCTGCACCTGCATGCCTACTTTCAATGACTGGTGTACCATGACACCCAGGTCTCGTTGCATCTCCCCTTTTCCTAATTGGCTACCATTCAGATAATAGTCTACTTTCCTGTTTTTGCCACCAAAGTGATAACCTCACATTTATACACATTATACTGCATCTGCCATGCATTTGACCACTCACCCAACGTATCGAAGTCACCTTGCAGCCTCCTAGCATCCTCCTCACAGCTAACACTGCCCCCCAGCTTTGTGTCATCCGCAAACTTGGAAATGTTGCATTCAATTCCTTCATCCAGATCATTAATATATATTATAAATAGCTGGGGTCCCAGCACTGAGCCTTGCGGTACCCCACTAGTCACTGCCTGACATTCTGAAAAGGACCCGTTTACTCCTACTCTTTGCTTCCTGTCTGCCAGCCAGTTCTCTCTACAATAATACTCAACCCCCAATACCGTGTGCATTAAGTTTGTATACTAATCTCTTATGTGGGACCCTGTCGAAAGCCTTCTGAAAGTTCAGATATAACACATCCCTGGTTCTCCCTTATCGACTCTACTAGTTTCATCCTCGAAAAATTCTATAAAATTCGTCAGAAATAATTTACCTTTCATAAATCCATGCTGACGTTGTCCAATGATTTCACCACTTTCCAAATGTGCTGCTATCCCATCTTTAATAACTGATTCTAGAATTTTCTCCACTACCAATGTTAGACTAACTGGTCTGTAATTCCCCGTGTTCTCTCTCCCTCCATTTTTAAAAAGTGGGGTTACATTAGCTACCCTCCAATCCTCAGGAACTACTCCAGAATCTAAAGAGTTTTGAAAAATTATCATTAATGCATCCACTATTTCTGGGGCTACTTTCTTAAGTACTCTGGGATGCAGCCTATCTGGCCTTGGGGATTTATCAGCCTTTAATCTATTCAATTTACCTAACACCATTTCCCGGCTAACCTGGATTTCACTCAGTTCCTCCATCTCATTTGACCCTCGGTCCCCTGCTATTTCCGACAGATTATTTATGTCTTCCTTAGTGAACACAGAACCAAATTAGTTATTCAATTGGTCTGCCATGTCCTTGTTCCCCATGATCAATTCACCAGTTTCAGACTGCAAGGGACCTACATTTGTTTTAACTAACCTTTCCTCTTCACAAACTTTTGCAGTCAGTTTTTATGTTCCCTGCCATTTCCCTTTCATAATCTATTTTCCCCTTTCCTAATTAAGCACTTTGTCCTCCTCTGCTGGACTCTGAATTTCTCCTAGTCCTCTGGTAGGCTGCTTTTTCTGGCTAATCTGTATGCTTCATCTTTTGGTTTGACACTATCCCTGATTTCCCTTGTTATCCACGGATGCACTACCTTCCCTGATTTATTCTTTTGCCAAACTGGGATGAACAATTGTTGTAGTTCATCCATGCAGTCTTTAAATGCCTTCCATTGCATATCCTCAGTCAACCCTTTAAGAATCACATGCCAGTCTATCTTGGCCAATTCATGTCTCATACCCTCAAAGTTACCTTTCTTTAAGTTGAGTACCCTTGTTTCTGAATTAACAATGTCACTCTCCATCCTAATGAAGAACTCAACCATATTATGGTCACTCTTGCCCAAGGGGCCACGCACTACAAGGCTGCTAACTAACCCTTCCTCATTACTCAATACCCAGTCTAGAATATCCTGCTCTCTTGTTGGTTCCTCTACATGTTGGTTTAGAAAACTATCCTGCATACATTCCAAGAAATTGTCTTCCTTGCCTATTTGATTCCCCAATCTATATGTAGATTGAAGTCACCAGGCATGTGCCGTCAGGGGAGGCAAGGTAGGCACTGCCTACCCTGACTATAACATAGTAATAATTAAATATAAATAATAAAGGCATGGGAGAGTTATGCCTATGTAAGAGATCGATCTCTTAGGTAGGCATAATTCTCCGTGCCTTTCATCCGCAGCGCTTGTAACATGGGAAGCTCTGTGCAGCCCACGTGCCATCAGCGCTGCCTGAAGCCGTCATTTTCAAGCGGGCAGCAGAAATTCTGCCTTTGCAGCACTGCGCATGCGCATCAGTCTACTGCGCATGCGCAGCGCACGTTTCTTGGCGGGATTTTCAAATATGGTTTGTCAATATTTTAAGTCTATCTTAGGTAACAAAGGGAGAAGAATGGAGTTTGTGTTTCCAATAATGTGGTAAGTACATTTTGTGTTTATGTTTTTAAATACTGTATTTCCCGGGGCGTGGGGGTGGGGGGAGAGCTCCTTTCACAGCGTTTGGGGAGTCTGGCCCGGGGTACAGTTGCAGGTAGGGCGCGAATATTATGAATGAGGGGATTGGGATAATGCCACTTGCGATGCTTCTTGCACTGAGGCATGCAATGCCACCGCATTGAGGCCGGGGGGGGGGGGGGGGCGAGGGGGGAGAGAAGTAGCTGAGGTGGCTGAGCGGCCGCCGGACCGGACAGCGGAACCAGCTGCCACCTTAGCTCCTTCTGCTGGTCCCCGCTTACCTCTGGCAGCTCTCCGTCTAAAAACCTCTCTCCTGCTGCTCGCTGGCCTCACTCATGTCCTTTAATTCCGACAGCGAGATTAAGGTTACTCGGCTGTGGGAATTTAAGAATCTGCAGGAAGCCGCTGACATGAGCGAAGTCGGCGAATGGCAGGTGACAGGTGTTCCGACGGAGAGCACTGCCAAAGGTGAGCGGGCCGGCAGAAGACGCTGAAGTGGCGGCCAGCTCTGCTGTCGGGTCCCGGTGGCCGCTCGTAGCTCCCCCAGCTACAGTGTGTGGCTTCGTGCACGGAGAACTGCGGTAGCGGAGAGTGAGTGAGTTACTGGCATTATCCCTGACACCCTCCTTCTCAACACTCGTGCCCTCCCCACAACTTTACCCGTGGCACAGACTCTCCACACGCTGTGAAAGGAACTGTTCCCCCAATTGGTCTAGGACTAGGAAGCCTAGGAAGGGCAAATTGAAATGTCACAGTATTTATTTATTTAACGGGGAGAACAATCTGCGCATGCGCGGTTTAATTTTTTAAAAAGCGGACTGAGTGTCTACCCTGAGTAATTACTCACGGCACGTGCCTGGAAGTCACCCATTATAACTGTTTTACCTTTGTTGCACGCACTCCTAATTTCCTGTTTGATGCCATCCCCAACTCCACTCCTACTGTTAAGTGGCCTGTACACAACTCCCACTAGCGTATTCTGCCCCTTAGTGTTTCGCAGCTCTACCCATATCGATTCCACATCCTCCAAGCTAATGTCCTTCCTTTCTTTTGCGTTAATATCCTCTCTAACCAGCAATGCTACTCCATCTCCTTTTCCTTTCTGTCTATCCCTCCTGAATATTGAATATCCGTGGATGTTCAGCTCCCAGCCTTGGTCACCCTGGAACCATGTCTTCGTGATCCCAACTATATCATATTCATTAATAACTATCTGCACATTCAACTCATCCACCTTATTACGAATGCTCCTTGCATTGAGACACAAAGCCTACAGGCTTGTTTTTACAACACTCTTACCCCTTATACAATTATGTTGAAAAGTGGCCCTTTTTGATTGGCGAACCGATCGAATATCCTTGGAGGACTTGACTAGAGATAATGCAGGTACATGGGATGCTTGATGGAAGATGTGAAGAATATGTCCCTAAATCAGTTTAAAAAAAAATTAAATCTAACAACATGAAACAGGCCCTTCAGCCCACTAGTTCTATGTTATCATACTGTTGCATCCACTCCCTACATACTTTACAGGCAACTTACAGAGGCCAATTAATGAACAAATGCGCAAGTCTATGAGACTGTTGTGTTAGGCGCTTCCCCCCCCGGTGAATGCTATGTACTTACCTTTTCTGTTTCTCTCCTGAGTGCAGGCCCCGTGGCTGGGAGTCAGGAATCAAGGGGTTAAGAGCTCCTGTACCCGATTGGCCAAGCTGCGTCAGGTGACCGGTGACTCATCGGAAGCTTAAATAGCAGAAGTTCCCAGAATTCTCTCTCTTCTTCGCCAATCCCTGACAAGTGAACAGGCTGCCGGTCTGAGCTGCAGGAGGCCTGGCCACATGGCATAGCACTTTGTATATTGTTTCCTATATTTGTCAATTAATGTTGTATTGGGATGGATAAGGGCTGACCTGAGGGTTTTTGTGTATATTGTTGCAGGGTTATCTCTATTTAGGCAGGATTAGAGTCTCCAGTTCGACGGTCCATTGCGAGGCTGGCTGGAGCACTGTTGTATTTATTTGTTAGTCAATTTATGTCCCTGACTGTGTTGTTTAAATCAGGTTTGGGTTTTGTCTTCTTTTAACAAAATTAAAGACTATTTTCTTAAACTTGAACCTATTTTTTTGATTATGTTACGAGACTCTGAGGTACCTGCCTTCGGGAGTCGTAACAAAGTGGGGGCTCGTCCTAAGCTTTGAGGACCATTAGACAGTTTTGGGTTTTTTCTGGTAGGCTTCTGGTGACTGAGGAAGACAGTGTTGTGAGGGGATTTATTTTCTCTCCCGTTTGTGGTAACATTTGTGCCCTGGATTTGGCTGGTGGTTTGGTCCTGACATTTGATATGGATTTATAGTAGAGGACTTTATTGAGGCTCCTAGTCTGGAGTTGTTCGACAAATGTACGAAGGAGCAGTTGTTAGTGCTGGCAGAGAGCTATAAGGTGCTTATTGATAAGCATTCGAAGAAAGAGGCTATAAAGTCGGTGTTATGGTCTGCGTTGAAGAGGTATAGTGAGGTATTGCCTGCTGAGGCAGACAGTCCTCTAGCTTCTACACAGCCTAGTCAGGATATGGGGGACCTCATTCAATTGAGGGAGTTAGAGCTTGAAATGAAAAAGGACGAGCTTGAAATGAAAAAGGAGGAGAGGGCCTTAAGAGAGAAAGAGCTCATGCTTGAGATGAAACACCTCGAGATGCGGGAGAAGGAATTGAATGCCTCCCGAGTTTCTTCTGGGGAAAGGGAGTTTGATATGAGCAAAAACATCCGCCTGGTTCCCCCGTTTAATGAGAAGGATGTGGACAAGTTTTCACAGTGTTTGAACGGGTGGCTTCGTCTTTGAAGTGGCCTAGGGGCATGTGGTCCTTGCTCATGCAGTGTGTCCTTGTGGGTAAAGCACGGGAGGTGTACTCATCTTTATCTCTTGACAACAGTCTGGACTATGAGTGTGTGAAGTCTGCAGTATTAAGGGCTTATGAATTAGTTCCAGAGGCGTACCGGTAGAAGTTCCAACGCTTCAGGAAGTGTGATAGTCAGACATATGTGGAGTTTGCTTGGGAGAAGGAGGCACTTTTTGACAGGTGGTGTGCTTCTCAAGGAGTGAAGGATTTTAAGCTGCTGCAGGCCTTGATGATTATGGAAGACTTTAAGTACTGTCTCCCTGAGAGGGTTGCTACTTACCTTAATGAGCAGAAGGTGACGGAGGTGTCTAAGGCCGCGGTGTTAGCAGATGAGTATGTTTTGACTCATAAAACTGAGTTTGTTGGGCGATCCTATAGTTTTGGTGCACGGGCCGGTTAATCGTGGTAGTGTCGCCGGTGGCAGTGTCAAAGCTGTTTCTGTGCCTACAAGTGTCAGCACAGTGATACAGGGGGAGGTCCAAGCTGATAAGGCTGATGGAGATCTCAGGACTAAGGAAGGTCCTGTGTGCTACTATTGTAAAGGAAGCGGGCACATCGTAAGGTCATGTCCCGTCCTGCACAAGGAAAATGCAAAGCCTGTGGTTTTGGTTGGTACACAAAAAGCACCTGTGGTTCCTGGGATGTCTGCGTCGGATGAGTGTAGTAATTATTCTGCGTTCATCACAAAAGGTTTTGTTTCTCTAGAGGATGGGGGTCATAGAGTTCAAGTGTCCATCCTGCGTGATACTGGTGCTACTCAGTCCTTTATATTGGAGAGTGTACTGCCGTTTTCTGGGGAGTCATCGGTTGGGTCCAGTGTCTCTGTGGTAGGATTTGGGTTGGAGGACATGGTAGTGCCTTTGCATACCGTGAGTCTCGAGTCCGAGTTGGTTTCAGGCCAGGTAATTGTTGGGTTACGGCCGTGTTTTCCCGTTGCGGGAGTTTCTGTGATTTTGGGGAATTACTTGGCAGGAGGTAGAGTTTTCATTACTCCTGAGGTGACGGCTGTTCCGGTGGTGCAGAGTCTTGATAGATTGGCTATGCAGCATCCGACGGTCTTTACAGCTTGTGCTGTGGGCTTCACGAGGGCTATGGCGAAGAGCCAGGCAAAGTTTGAAGATGTAGTGGTCCTGAGTGAGAGCATTTTTAGGGATCAGGATGATGGATCCTGTGTTGTGAAGGGTGTTTCTACATTTCAAGATGGGGTCTTGTCTGAAAATGGGCCGGTGTCGCTGTCACGTGACCGGCTGGTTGAGGAGCAAAAGAGTGATCCAGGTTAATTGGATCTGTTCGACTGCGTGGTGCCTGAGGGGGATATGGATTCCACAGCAAAGGGGTATTTTCTGAGGAATGGCTTACTGATGCGAAAGTGGTCTCC
Source organism: Raja brachyura (assembly GCA_963514005.1). The sequence continues at coordinate 35,956,411 of OY740793.1, forward strand.
CTTGGATATGTCAGGGCATGATGATTGGAGCGTGGTTAATCAGATTGTGATACCTCGTCGGTAAAGGGACAAGATACTCAGTTTGACTCATGATGGACCTCTGGGTAGACATATGGGGGTCAATAAGACGTATGACCGTATCTTACGGAATTTTTTTTGGCCAGGGTTGAAAAAGGACGTGAAGCAGCACTGCAGGTGTTGTCACAGGTGGCAGGAAAGCCGAACCAATCAATTGTTCCTGCGCCTTTATATACAATCCCTGTGGTCGGGGAGCCGTTTGAACGGATTCTAGTTGATTCTGTGGGTCCTCTACCTCGGACAAGGGTGAGCAACAAGTTTTTATTGACAATTATGTGTGCGTCTACCCGCTTTCCGGAGGTGGTCCCTTTGCGTAACATTACTGCCCCTGCCATTGTGAAGTCTCTCACTAAGTTTTTCCCGTTGTTCGGGTTGCCCAAGGTTGTGCAGAGTGACCAAGGTTCCAACTTCATGTCAAAGGTTTTTGGTCAGGTAATGAAGTTGTCGGATATTGAGCATTGTTACTCCAGTGCGTATCATCCTGAGAGCCAGGGAGCTCTCGAGTGGTTTCACCAGACTTTGAAATCTATGTTGAGGACTTACTGTCTGGAGTTTGAAAAAGACCGTGATGAAGGGGTTCATCTAGTTATGTTTGCGGTGCGTGAGGTCGTGCAGGAGTCTTTAGGGTTCAATCCTGCTGACCTGGTGTTCACGCATACTGTTCATGGTCCGTTGAGGGTCCTGAAGGAGAAATGGTTGAGGGAGAATTCAAAATGTAGTATTTTAGACCACGTCTGTTCTTTTAGGTCTAGACTGCGGAGGGCATGCAAACTGGCAATGGGTAATCTTGCTACTGCTCAGTCTAGGATGAAGGGCTGGTTCGACAGAAAGGCTTCAAGTAGGAATTTTTCTCCAGGTGACAAGCTCCTGGTGTTGTTGCCTATTCCTGGTTCCAGTCTGCAGGCTCGGTATAGTGGTCCCTATCAGGTGGTTAAGAAGGTTGGTGCAAGGGATTACGTTATTGGTACCCCTGATCGGAGGCGTAAGCCTCAGCTCTGTCATGTCAACATGCTGAAGCAGTACCATGAGCAGGAGCATGTATGGGTTGATGGGGAGGAGCTGTGTCCTTCGGTTTTGTCTAAGCCAGTTTTGGCTGTAGAGGTGCTGCCCCCTGACACGGGTGGTGATGTGGGTGAGGCACGGTTGTCTGTGGCAATGACACAGGGAAAGCTGTGCAACTCTGAAGCTTTGGAGTCGCTTCCCTTGCGGTTGTCTCATTTGTCTGGAAGTCAGCGGGATGATCTGCTTGCTTTGGTGGGGTCAAATGGGTCACTGTTCTCGGATGTACCTTCTCAGACATCTGTGCTGCAGCATGACATTGATGTGGCCGGTGCGCCAATTAAACAGCATCCGTATCGGGTCAACCCTGACAAGCGTCATCGCCTAAGAGGTCAGGTTGACTATATGCTGCAGCATGCAATTGCTGAACCTAGTTGTAGCCCGTGGAGTTCACCGTGTCTACTGGCTACGAAGGCTAATGGGAAGGACAGGTTTTGCATGGACTTTCGGAAGGTGAATGGTGTAACTAAGCCGGATTGCTATCCTCTTCCACGGATGGGGGATTGCGTGGATCATGTGGGATGTGCATCGTTTGTGCCTAAGTTGGACTTGCTAAAAGGATATTGGCAAGTTCCTTTCACTAGGCGGGCAAGGGAGATCTCAGCATTCATTATGCCTGATAACTTTCTTCAGTACACGGTAATGGCATTTGGAATGCGCAATGCGCCGGCAACCTTCCAATGGTTAGTGAACATGGTATTGTCTGGTTTGTCCTTCTGTGAAGCATACCTTGATGATTTAATTGTGTGCTCCAGGTCTTGGATCGAACACATCGGTCATCTGAAGGAGGTATTTTGTTGTCTTGCGGAGGCAAACCTAACGATCAATCTGGGGAAGTGTGAGTTTGGCTGGGACACGGTGACGTATCTGGGTAAGATGGTGGGCCGCGGTCAGGTTCACGCTCTCGAGGACAAGGTGGGACATATTGTCGCATTTCCTGTTTCAACATCTAGGACTGAACTCCGTAGGTATCTGGCTATGTTTGGGTACTATAAGGGGTTCTGTCCAAACTTCTCTTCAGTGGCTGCTCCTTTGACGGATTTGCTGAGTCCGAAGGTAGCTTTTGTGTGGTCAGCCGAGTGTCAACAAGCCTTTGATCATACTAAAGGTCTTCTGGTGTGCGCACCTGTGCTTGCGGTGGAATTTGAGCGTCCATTTAAGCTGGCAGTGGATGCTAGTGATCGTGGGGTTGGTGGGGTTCATATACGGGATTATTCAGATGGGGTGGGGCATCCAGTTTCGTACTTCTCTAAGAAGTTTAATCCCCATCAGAGGTGGTACTCCACTATTGAGAAAGAAACCTTTGCTGTGTTAATGTCTCTGAGTCATTTCGAGGTTTATGTGGGCTCCTCAAATGTCCCTGTCATCGTATTCACGGATCATAACCCTTTGGTTTTTTTGCAGAACATGAAGAATACAAACTGACGGTTAATGAGCTGCAGTTGGCAGCTACAAGAATACAACCTGGAGTTCAGGCACCTCAGGGGCAAGGATAATATCTTGGCTGACGCCTTGTCGCGCCAGTAGTGTTTTAGTACTGAACAGTTTCTTACGAAGCTTATTCATTATCTTTGGGTGGGGGTGTTAGGCGCTCCCCCCCCCCCCCCCCCCGTGAATGCTATGTAATTACCTTTTTTGTTTCTCTCCTGAGTGCAGGCCCCATGGCTGGGAATCAGGAATCAAGGGGTTAAGAGCTTCTGTACCCGATTGGCCAAGCTGCATCAGGTGCCCGGTGACTCATTGGAAGCTTAAATAGCAGAAGTTCCCAGAATTCTCTCTCTTCTTCGCCAATCCCTGACAAGTGCACAGGCTGCCTGTCTGAGCTGCAGGAGGCCTGGCCGCATGGCATAGCACTTTGTATATTGTTTCCTATATTTGTCAATTAATGTTGTATTGGGATGGATAAGGGCTGACCTGAGGGTTTTCGTGTATTTTGTTGCAGGGTTATCTCTATTTAGGCAGGATTAGAGTCTCCAGTTCGATGGTCCATTGCGAGGCTGGCTGGAGCATTGTTATATTTATTTGTTAGTCAATTCTTGTCCCTGACTGTGTTATTTAAATCAGGTTTGGGATTTGTCTTCTTTTAACAAAATTAAAGACTATTTTCTTAAACTTGAACCTGTTTTTTTTATTATGTTACGCGACTCTGAGGTACCTGCCTTCGGGAGTCGTAACATGTTGGAAGAGACTGAAAACCCATGCAGTCACAGGGAGAACGTGCAAACTCCACCTGGACCGCATCTGAGGTCAGCATCGATCCCGGATTTCTGATATTGTGAAGCAGCAGCACTACCAGCTGTGCCACTGTGCCGTGCTTGTGGTGTGATAGTCTCTGCTGTGTGTTCAACTTGGGAAGCACCCTAGATGCAGGCAGTGTACGGCTGGTATTTAAAGCACTGTTGGTGTCATTGACATGTTAGCGGGTGTGGGCAAGTTGGGCTGAAGGGCCTGTTTTCACATTGTATCACTCTATGACTACATTATACCTCCATCATGCATGAATCCTTCAGAATCAAGTGGTCGAGTTTTATTGCCTTATACTCAAGCATAGAAACATAGAAAATAGGTGCAGGAATAGGCCATTTGGCCCTTCGAGCCAGCACTGCCATTCAATATAATCATGGCTGTTCATCTAAAATCAGTACCTCTCCTGGTTTTCCCCCATATCCCTTGATTTTGCTAGCCCCAAAAGCTAAATGTAACTCTCTCTTGAAAACATCCAGTGAATTGACCTCCACTGCCTTCTGTGGCAGAGAATTCCACAGATTCACAGCTCTCTGAGTAAAGAAAGTTTGCACGGCACAGTGGCACAGCTGGTAGTGCTGCTGCTTCACAATATCAGAAATCCGGGATCGATGCTGACCTCAGATGCGGTCCAGGTGGAGTTTGCACGTTCTCCCTGTGACTGCATGGGTTTTCAGTCTCTTCCAACATGTTACGACTCCCGAAGGCAGGTACCTCAGAGTCGCGTAACATAATAAAAAAAGTTTGTTCTCATCTCGGTCCTAAATGGCCTACCTCTTATTCTGAAACTGTGACCCCTGGTTCTGAACTCCCCCAACATCGGGAACATTTTTCTTGCAGTTACTGTAAGTGAAAATCTAGCAGGCAAGCAGGATGTTTTCTCCTACCACCCCCACTTGAAGGCCACTATCTTCCACTGCTTCTACCCAGTGCTTGGTACCTACTTCCAGCAGACACTGGTTGTCCTCCAGGATGCACCGAGCCGCAGCGTGGTCCATGCCGGTCACCAGGGCGAATTTGGCACAGAGACTCTCACAGCCGCGGTGCAATGCTTCTGATGCCTCTGATGGCCCGTGACACTTGCACTGAGGCTGCACCATGGCTGGAACTGCAGCTAGCGACTTGCCAGCCCGGCAAACACTCGCCAGCCCCGGCTCCCCGTTCGCATCTGCCGTCGCCGCTGCTTCTGCTTTCATCCCTCCCTCCGCCCCGGCTCTCCAACACGCAAGACCAGGTTGCTCAGAGCACAGCAGTGCCTTGTCCAAAGCTGGAGATATTGAAACATGTCTAGCCACAGAAGTGGGAGAAATTCTGTGATCAGTGTGAGAACGTGAGAATTTGGCAAAATGCGTGGGTCTCACGCTAAATGCGTGAGAGTTGGCAGCTCTGCAGTGTGTAAACAGGCTCTTCGGCCCACCGAGTCCATGCCAACCAATGATCACCCTGTACACTAACACTAACTTGCACACTAAGGACAATTTATAATTTTACCGAAGCCAATTAACCTACAAACGTGAAAGTCTTTGAAGTGTGGGATGAAACTGAAGTACCTGTAGAAAACCAATATGGTCACAGGGAGAATGTACAAACTCGGTGCAGACAGCACCCGTAGTCAGGATCAAATCCGGGTCTCTGGAGCTGTGAGGCAGCAACTCTACCGCTTCGCCAGTGTGCCGCCCCATCATTTATCTGATCATCAGGCACCACTGACCGATCTCAGGCTTCTCTTATATACTACTACAAGCAACCTAACAGCAGAGGTGCAGCTGGTAGAGCATCTGCTTCATAGCGCCAGAGACCCAGAGAGCACAAAAAGTTGTGAACATCAAAGGGATTTATTGGAGTCGCTACCTCAAAAAGGCAGCCAGCATCATCAGAAACCCACACCATCCTGGCCACACACTCATTTCACCCCAGCAATCGGGAAGAAGATACTGGGGCCTCAAAAATGTAATGTCCAGGTTCAGGAACAGCTTCTTCCCTACAGCCATCAGGCTATTAGGCACTACAACTTCAAATAAGCTCTGAAATACAATAGACTATTATTATTATTATTATTATTCTACTATTGTTTGTTTTTTGAGGATGTGTGTATATATATATGTGTGTATATATATACAGTGGCTTGCAAAAGTTTTCATACCCCTTGAACTATTCCACACTTTGTCACGTTACAACCACAAACGTAAATGTATTTTATTGGGATTTTATGTGATAGACCAACACAAAGTGGTGCATAATTGTGAAGTGGAAGGAAAATGATACATGGTCTTCAAATTTTTTTACAAATAAAAAACAGAAAAGTGTGGCGTGTAAAAGTATTCAGCCCCCTTTACTCTGATACCCCTAAATAAAATCCAGTGCAACCAATTGCCTTCAGAAGTCACCTAATTAGTAAATAGAGTCCACTTGTGTGTAATCTAATCTCAGTATAAATACAGCTGTTCTGTGAAGGCCTCAGAGGTTTGTTAGAGAATATTAGTGAGGGATAAAGTTGTGGAGAAGTTTAAAGCAGGGTTAGGTTATAAAAAAATATCCCAAGCTTTGAACATCTCAAGGAGCACTGTTCAATCCATCATCCGAAAATGGAAAGAGTATGGCACAACTGCAAACCTACCAATACATGGCCCTCCACCTAAACTGACAGGCCGGGCAAGGAGAGCATTGATCAGAGACGCAGCCAAGAGGCCCATGGTAACTCTGGAGGAGCTGCAGAGATCCACAGCTCAGGTGGGAGAATCTGTCCACAGGACAACTATTTGTCGTGCACTCCACAAATCGGGCCTTTATGGAAGAGTGGCAAGAAGAAAGCCATTGTTGAAACAAAGCCATAAGCAGTCCCGTTTGGCTGTTTGCCACAAGCCATGTGGGGAACACAGCAAACATGTGAAGGAAGGTGCTCTGGTCTGATGAGACCAAAATTGGCCTAAATGCAAAACGCTATGTGTGGCGGAAAACTAACACACCATCCCCTCTGTGAAACATGGTGGTGGCAGCATCATGCTGTGGGGATGCTTTTCTTCAGCAGGGACAGGGAAGCTGGTCAGAGTTGATGGGAAGATGGATGGAGCCAAATACAGGGCAATCTTGGAAGAAAACCTGTTATAGTGTGCAAAAGACTTGAGACTGGGGCGGAGGTTTACCTTCCAGCAGGACAACGACCCTAAACATACAGCCAGAGCTACAACGGAAATCCAATTGAGAATCTCTGGCAAGACTTGAAAATTGCTGTTCACAGACACTCTCAATCCAATCTGACTGAGGAGCTATTTTGCAAAGAAGAACGGGCAAAAATTTCAGTATCTAGATATGCAAAGCTGCTAGAGACATACCCCAAAAGACTTGCAGCGAAAGGTGGTTCTACAAAGTATTGACTCAGGGGGGCTGAATACTTTTGCACGCCACACTTTTCAGTTTTTTATTTGTAATAAAATTTGGAAACCTTGTATCATTTTCCTTCCACTTCACAATTATGCGCCACTTTGTGTTGGTCTATCACATAAAATCCCAATAAAATACATTTACGTTTGTGGTTGTAACGTGACAAAATGTGGAAAAGTTCAAGGGGTATGAAAACATTTGCAAGCCACTGTGTATGTATGTTTTTTTCTCCCTCGTTTATCATATTGTTTACACATTCTGCTGTGCTGCAGCAAGTAAGAATTTAATTGTTCTATCTGGGACACATAACAATAAAGCACTCTTGACTCTTGACCCAGGTTCGATCCTAACCTCGGGTGTTGTCTGTGCTGAGTTTGCACGTTATCCCTGTGACCCCATGAATTTCCTCCAGGTGCTCCGGTTTTTTCCCACATCCCAAAGACGTGCGGGTTTGTAGGTTAATTCGCCTCTGTAAACTGCCTCTAGAGTGTGGGGAGTGAGAAAGTGGATTAACATAGAACTAGTGTGAGCAGGTGATCGATATGGACTCAGTGGGCTGAAGGGCCTGTTTCCACTCTGTATCTCCAAACTAAATTAAACTAGACTAAACTAAACTGAACTAAGGCAGAGTAAAATCATAATGACAATAATAAGACTGTTTCCATCCTCTTTGGGTATATTTTTTCTTAGTTACAGAAATATTGGCAATGGAGAAGGAAATGCTGTTTGACTGGGTGACAACTTTGAAATTGGGAAGCCTTGTGGAGAAATATGCCAAAGAGAAGTTGATTACTCTAGTTGATTTTCTGTGGTGTTACTCACTGGGAAGAATAAAAGAAAACAATCCTTCCGTTCATGCCGTTGTGTCTTCATTCACAAGTCTAATTTCTTCTTTTGGTTTTTTTTGTATACATATTTCCTGTTCCGCACTGAAGTTTATTTACTAAACTGATTGTAGTCGGGATCTCACCTCTTGCTGGGATATGTTTCTGATGGTTGACCAGGAAAAGAAAGACAGGGAATCATGAACCTGTCTTTGTAGGAAGGAACTGCAAATGCTGGTTTAAACCGAAGATAGACACAAAACGCTGGAGTAACTCAGCGGGACAGGTAGCATCTCATTTATTCCTTCTTTCCAGAGATTCTGCCTGTCCCACTGAGTTTCTCCAACATTTTGTGTCTATGAACCTACCTTTATCGGCGGGATAGTAGTGGAGAGAGCCGCAGCTTCTACTTCCTGGGCTTACGCATCTCTGAAAACCTGTCCTGGTTAAGCACATTGATGCAATCACAAAGAAAACTCATCAACACCTCTATTTCCTTTGAAGATTGTTGAGGTTTGGTCTGTCACCAAATACTCTATTGGACATGTACAGGTGTACGGTAGAGAGCATACCAACTAGTTACATCAAGGCCTGAAATGGTAACTTGAATGCACAGGACCAATGGAGGCTGCAGAGAGAAGCAGACACTGCCCGGACCATCAATTATACTGACTAACCCACCATCGATGGGATCTACAAGAGGTGCTGCCTCAAAAGGGTATCTAATATCATCAAACACTCACACCATCCTGATCACGCGCTCATCTCACTACTACCATCGGGAAGAAGGTACAGGAGTCTGAAAACCAAGACCTCCAGGTTCAAGAACAGCTTCCACCCAACAACCTACAAGCTCTTGAACACTGCACAACACCAACCACCACCTTAGCAACTGTGATCTGCTGTGGACTTTGGTTTGGTTTGCACTGTTATGGTCTGGTTACATAGTATTACTGAATATTAATTCATTGTATTATTGATTATTGTTTGTTTATGTGTGTGTTAATATTTCATTGATGGGGCTGTAAAGCTGCAGCAAGTAAGAATGTTATTATTCTGTGCTGGTATATATGATGAATAACACTCCAGACTCTTGACTGAGGAGTTGAATTTAACCTAGCCCCCTTCCCTTCTCGCTTTCCCCATACCACATGCCCAATTCACATGGATATGCAGGGAATGGAGGGATACGGATCATATGCAGACGGATGAGATTAAGTTATTTTGGCATCATGTTCTGCATAAACATTGTGGGCCAAAGGGCCTGTTCCAGTGCTGTACTGTTCTATGTTCTATCCCCAGTGAAGAAGACAGGAATTAAATAGAGCAGAAGATTTAACCCTCTATCCTCTCAGATCTGAATCCACCAAAGGACATTTCAAGTGATAGAAGCCTTAGTTAGCAATCTTGTTGTGCAAAGCCCATTGTGCAACATTGCTCATAATATGGTGGAATTCTGCATTAAGATGGAGAGTGACACGGTTAATTCAGAGACAAGGGTCCTGAAAGGTGACTTTGATGGTATGACGGGAATTGGCTACGATAGACTGGCAAATGATACTTAAAAGGTTGATGGTGGATATGCAATGGCAAAGATTTAAAGATCGCATGGATGAATTGTTCATCCCTGTCTGGCGAAAAAATAAAACGGGGAAGGCGGCTCAACCGTTGCTAACGAAGGAAATTAGAGTTACTGTTAAATCCAAGGAAAAAGTATATAAATTGGCCAGAGGAAGCAGCAAACCGGAGGACTGGGAGAAATTTAGAGGACAAAGGAGTTAATTAAGAGGGGGAAAATAGAGCATGAAAGAAAGCTTGCGGGGAATATAAAAACTGACTGTAAAAGCTTCTTTAGATATGTGAAGAGGAAAAGATTAGTGAAGACAAATGTAGGTCCCTTACAGTTAGAAACAGGTGAATCTATAATGGGAAGCAAGGAAATGGCAGACCAGTTAAACAAGGAAATGGCAGACCTTAGTTCTGTCTTCACTAAGGAAGACACAAACAATCTCCCAGAAATACTAGGGGACCAAGGGTCTAGCGTGATGGAGCATCTGAAAGAAATCCACATTAGTCATGAAATGGTGTTGGGTAAACTATTGGGACTGAAGGCAGATAAATCCCCAGAGCCCGATGGTCTGCATCCCAGTGTACTCAAGGAGGTGGCCCTAGAAATCATGGCTGCACTGGTGATCATTTTCCAATGTTCTATAGATTCTGGTTCAGTTCTTGTGGATGTTCTAGCTAATGTTACCCCACTTTTTAAGAAAGGAGGGAGAGAAAACAGGGAATTATAGACCAGTTAGCCTGACATCGGTAGTGGGGAAGATGCTGGAGTCAATTATTGGAACTCAGTTATTTACAATATATATTAACAATTTAGTCGAAGGAATTAAATATAACATCTCCGAGTTTGTGGATGACACAAAGCTGAGTGGCAGTGTGAGCTGTGAGGAGGATGCTATAAGGTGACTTGGATAGGTTGGGTGAATGGGCACTGCATGGCAGATGCAGTATAATGTGGATAAATGTGAGGTTATCCACTTTGGTGGCAAGAACATGACGGCAGATTATTATCTGAATGGTGTCAGATTAGGAAAAGGGGTGGTGAAATGAGACCTAGGTGTCAACTGTGAGACCATAAGCCGTGAGTCATTGAACTGTGAGACCATAAGCCGTGAGTCATTGAACTGTGAGTCCAGAAGCTGTGAGTGAGTGAACTCTGAGTCCAGAAGCCGTGAGTCAGTGAAGTGTGACCCCAGAGGCCGTGAGTCAGTGAACTGTGACCCCAGAGGCCGTGAGTCAGTGAACTGTGAGTCCAGGAACCGTGAGTCAGTGAATTGTGAGTCCAGAAGCCGTGAGTGAGTGGACTGTCAGTCCAGGAACCATGAGTTAGTGAACTGTGAGTCCAGAAGCCGTGAGTGAGTGAACTGTGAGTCCAGAAGCCGTGAGTGAGTGAACTGTGAGTCCAGAAGCCGTGAGTCAGTGAACTGTGAGTCCAGAAGCCGTGAGTGAGTGAACTGTGAGTCCAGAAGCCATGAGTGAGTGAACTGTGAGTCCAGAAGCCGTGAGTGAGTGAACTGTGAGTCCAGAAGCCATGAGTGAGTGAACTGTGAGTCCAGAAGCCGTGAGTGAGTGAACTGTGAGTCCAGAAGCCATGAGTGAGTGAACTGTGAGTCCAGAAGCCGTGAGTGAGTGAACTGTGAGTCCAGAAGCCATGAGTGAGTGAACTGTGAGTCCAGAAGCCATGAGTGAGTGAACTGTGAGTCCAGAAGCCATGAGTGAGTGAACTGTGAGTCCAGAAGCCGTGAGTGAGTGAACTGTGAGTCCAGAAGCCGTGAGTCAGTGAACTGTGAGTCCAGAAGCCGTGAGTGAGTGAACTGTGAGTCCAGAAGCCGTGAGTCAGTGAACGGCAGTGCTCCCCCCCACCGGCACATGCCAAGCCGTCCCCTCCCCTGGCTACACAACGCTCCTGCCGGCCCCAACCTGAAGCCAACCCGTCCCCAGCTGCAGGACTAGCCCAAGAATCCATTCATCCCACAACTTCCATACTAGCCCTCTGGAAAAGCAGTCAAAACCAGTTCCTTCAGCCCACAACACCCATACTAGCCCTCCAGAAAGCCCCCCCTCCCCCCCCACTAGCCACCGCCTGAAGACGTCCCCCTCCCCCGGCTGTAGGATGCTCCCCCCTCCCCCACCGGCCCCCGGCAGCCCTGCCTTGAACCGTGCCACTCCACAAGCTGCAGGACGCTCCCCACACCGGCCCCCGACAACCCCCATCTGAAGCCAACCCCCTCCCCCGGCTGCAGAATGCAACAAGAGATGAAACAAGAAAGAATGGACTGAATAAATCTCTTCTTTAACATTTAAATTGTTGTTATATTTTAAGAGTTATTCACATTTTAAACTTTAATAAATTGCTTTTCCACTTGCCGTGACCGTCAGCTGCACCTGCGCAGTAATACCTGTGTGTTCTACATCACAATGGGAACCCAATGGGAGGGAATGGTTACGCCCCCGGAGAGCCGCTAAGAGTGGATGGGGGAGGGGGTTTGAGAGGGGGATGGAGTGAGTGTGAGGGGGGGGGGGGAGGGCAAGAGGCAGACTGGGGAGGGGGGGTGAGGGGAGGAGGGGGATCAGGGGCGTCACAACGGGAACCCGTCAGCCGCGCCTATGCAGTTGGGGGCTATGTGTGAGTGGTGGAATATTGTGTTGGGGGACCAGGCCTCCCCACTTAGTCTAGTTACAGTATAAAACTCTCCTTTCTTCCTCCCACATCTTCCCCCTTCCCCTCTCCCCAATGCCCCACCTGGGCTCGCACCTATTTCTCCCCTCCCCTTCCACCTACATTCCTTCCTCTTGCGTCATAATTTTCCACTCTTCAAATCATTTGTCGCAACAATCACCCCTTACACTAGTTCTATCCTACACTCCAGCGCCAATTTACAGAAGCCAATTCGGAGTTTGTACATTCTCCCCGTGACCGCGTGGGTTTTCTCCGAGATCTTCGATTTCCTCCCACACTCCAAAGATGTAGAGGTTTTTAGGTTAACTGGCTTGGTATAAATTGTCCTTAGAGTGTGTAGGGTAGTGTTAATGTGCGGGGATCGCTGGTCGGCGCGGACTCGATGGGCTGAAGGGCCTGTTTCCGCACTGAATCTCTAAACTAAACTAAACTAATTAACCAACAAACCTGCACTTCTATGGAATGTGGGAAGAAACGGAGCAGCCGGAGAAAATCCACGCAGGTCGCGGGGAGAATGCACAAACTCTGTACAGACAGCACCCGTATTCAAGATCGAACCCTGGTCCCTGGCGCTGTAAGGCAGCAGATCTACCGATGCGTCACTGTGCTGCCCAGGATTGTTCTGTGAGATTCAATGGGCAGAATTGGCTGCCATCTCTGTCATTGTGGGATATTGAATGCTGTTTACCTATGTTAGGTTTAAAACCAAACCCTTTTTAGTGTTTCTCCTTCGCTGTGCTTCACCCCCTTTCTTCTGCCTCTTGCATATGATCAATTACTAAAGTACTCAGATTTCATTTTTTGCAGCATAGGCAAAAGGTTCATGAATACTCCCCTGAGAAACCAGTAAAAGCTGTGATATAATGTGAGTGCAAAGATTAAATTACCTGACGCAGGACTTGGACTAATGGTCTCTGAAGTGTGAATTTAAATTCCACAATGGCAATTCTGGGATTTAAATCCAGTTAATTAGAGAACTGAAAATATTGACCTTCACAGAAGCACTGGGGACAGTATTTTCTGTGTCTTCTGGACTCACAGTCTGGGGACAGCACAGTGGTAGAGCAGCTGCCTTACAGCTTCAATCCTGACCTCAGGTGCTGTCTGTGTGGAGTTTGCACATTCTCCATCTGACTGCACAGGTTTCCTCTGGGTGCTCTGGTTTCTTTCCACATCCCAAAGACCTGCTGGTTTGTAGGCTAATTGGTCTCTGTAAATTGCCCCGATTGAGTAGGAATGGGCTGAGAAAACGAAATAACATTGAACTAGTGTGCATGGGTAAGTGATGATCGTCGTGGTCTTGGTGTGCCGTCAGGCCAGTTTCCATGCTGTATCTCTAAAAAAATTAATAAATAAGGTTGGAACCACTCAGCAGGTCAGGCAACATCAGCGAAAAGAAAAACAGAGTTAATGATTTGAATTAAAGGTCCTTTGTTACAGTAAACAAGTTAAATTTTACTTCGGAGTCACGTGAGTGACTTCGTGAAGACCCCGCCAACACGCATGCGCGGCATATCGTCGCGCGCATTTGCTCACGGCAGCTGGGGGGGGGGAGTGCGCTCCCTCAACCGGCTCCTTCAAAAAGGTAAGCAGCTGCAGGTAAGTTAACCTTGAGCTGGTTTACCGTTTTTTGTGTGGTCTGTGTGTTTTTTTTCAGAACCATGGAAGGAGGAAGGAGTGGGAGTCGCGTTCAGCGAGTGAAGTCCTCGGAGCTGCCCGCTACATCGGGAGCAGCTGAGACACCACCGAGGAAGAAGTCGCGGCAGTCGGGGAGCTCTGAGCAGCTGACCAGACCCGGCACAACCCCTCTGGCCAAGAAGAGGGTGTCCGCGCAGGAGCAGGGGCTGGGAGACCCTGACTCTAGAACTCCAGTGCCCAAGACCAGGGCTGGAGGTAAGGCACGTGGGGCTCTTGGAGCAAGCGTGTCCGCGAGTGCATCCCCCCCTTTAAAGGTCCCTCGCGGGCAGAACAGGGGGGAAGCCTCGCTAAAGTCCAGCCTTGTCGGTACGGCAGGCAGGGACAAGCCACTGGGGAAACCTGCAAGGAAGCAGACCAGTGGCAATGCTGGCGTGCCGAGGATCCCTGTGGGGGCAGGATGTACCGGCACACCACCGGAACAGGCTGCCGTAGTGCGGGCCGGTGGCAGCAAAGTACGGTCCAGCGCCCCTGCTGAGGCGGGTAAAGCAGACCATGCGCCGCCACAGTCCCGTTTATATGTGGAACGCTGTGGTGGTAAGCCCGCACGGACATCAGAGAGTCCAGTTTCTGGTGCAAGTACTGACTCTAGCCCTCTTCCCTCCCATCAGACAGAGGGGCCGCTGCTGTCCAAACGACGGCGGACCAGCGGTGTGTCCGTGTGGGAGTCGCACAGCCCCGCTGGAGTGGGAGCTGGCGACTTCCCGGCAGTACATTCCGTGGGGGTGTTGACAACTGCTGGAAGCCCCGGTTCCTCTGGAGAGGCTGGGGAAGACGACCAGTGGCCCGCGTACAGCGGTGACGGTCGTATCGGCCGGTTGGAGCATATGGTGGAGGTGCTATATCAGCGGGACCTGGAGCGTCAGGAACGGGAATCCCAGAGGTCTGGGAGCTACATGCAGCCGCCACCTTCTATCTCCCCGTCGCTTGAGAGCCAGCAAGGAAGTATGGGTGAGCCTGAGGAGGGAGAAGAGGTCCAGAACCCACAGGAAATGTTGGAGGCGGTATCGAAATTTGGGTCACCTGCGGCGGCAGGAGGACCACTACATCCCAAAATAGCGGCGTCAATCGATTTCCTGACTACGCACCAGCTCCAGGATACCGTGCTCTCGGAAACAGTGGGGAAGTATAAGGCACCAGCAAACTGTAACTCCCTCAACGTACCGAAAGTGAATGCAGCAATATGGGGGAACATGTCGGCGAACACAAGGGTCAAGGAGGGCAAGCTCCAGAAAATCTTAAAGCTGCTGACAGCAGGTATCACGGCTTTTGCTCGGTCGCTGGATGCCACGAATGTGTCCGAGGAGCAGCAGGATGCGCTAGCACTTCTGTGCACCACACAGTTTGAGATAAACTGTTTCAGGAAGAGCTCCATCCGGCCAAATTTGAATCCCAAATTTGCGGGATTATGCAGCACCTCCACCGCACCACCACCACCAAGGCAGTTGTTTGGGGAAGACCTGCCTAAACGCGTAAAGGAACTGGACGAGGAAGCCAAGACTGTGGGGATGATGAGACAGTCTTATTCATCCAAAACTCCCGGTTACACCAGGCAGCAGCCACGTTCCTCGTTCAGGCCCCACACATCGGTGGACCAAGGCCCCAGAACATATTCCCAAACATATTCCTCGGCGGGGGCCCAACAGCAGAGGCCTTTTTTATTCCAAGGCCAGCCCAAGCCAGCTTGGAAGATGCGGCAACAGGGCCGCGCCACACGAGGAGCGAAGACACCACAGTCCAGACCCCGGCGCTAACCTTGGAGGTAAGGGGGCTTGGGTCCGTCCACAACGTAGCTTTAGTAACCTCACCGGTGGGGGGACGGCTTCGGGGTTTCCGGTCTGCTTGGGATACCCTAACTACGGATCCTTTTATTTTACAAAGCATTCAGGGTTATGAGATAGAGTTTATTAATGGCAGAGATCCCCCTTCGCAACATGAGCCTAGTCGCAGATTTGCACTCTCTCAGTCAGAGAAGGAGCGGGCTCATGTTGAAATACTACGATTAGAAAAGAAAGGGGTGATACAAAAAACGATGCACGAGCCATTGGAGTTTGTTTCCAACATCTTTACTAGGGTTAAGAAGGATGGAGGCTGTCGGATTATCATCGACTTAACCCAGTTGAATGCTTTCGTACAATATACCCATTTTAAGATGGAGACATTTGAGACGGCCAAGCAGTTGGTTAGTCATGGGTACTTTATGGCTTGCATTGACCTGAAGGATGCGTACTATACAGTCCCTATTGCTAAACAACATCGAAGGTTCTTGAAATTTGTCTGGGAAGGTCAATTATGGCAATATATGGCTTTGCCTAATGGGATTACAACAGCGCCGAGACTATTTACTAAAATTGTCAAACCTTTATTGGCACATCTCAGGAAACAAAACCATATTATAATGGCTTATTTAGATGACATTTTCATAGCAGGGAAAACCCTAGAGCACGCCCAGTTGGCAGTCTCGGCCGCTATATCTTTGTTTCAAAGAATGGGGTTTGTAATCCATCCAGACAAATCCAAGCTCAACCCTTCGCAGGTCATGGACTATTTGGGGTTCACTATAGACACTAACCAGATGGAAATCACGGTCCCAGTTGACAAAGTGGTGGACGTTCAACAAGCATGCATCAGTTTACTTGACAACAACAGGCCAACCATTCGGCAGGTTGCTAAGGTAATTGGCAAGCTGGTTGCCACATTCCCGGCCGTAAACTATGGTCCGTTGCATTACCAAAACTTACAAAAAAGTAAAATTCTGGCGTTAAAATTGAATACCGGACATTTTGACAGACCTATGCGCTTAGGCATAGGGGAGCAAACTGAGCTGGAATGGTGGGTTCATAATATTGGAGTAAGTTCCAAACCCATCATTCTCCCGAATCCCACGGTTCTGTTGCAAACTGATGCGAGTGCACAAGGCTGGGGGGCAACTGACACTGTAACCAGCTGTGGTGGCAGATGGGACGCTCATGAGTTCACGCTTCTCCAAGTGCAAGGCATTAATTATTTGGAAATGCTGGGGGTCTTTCATGGACTGCGGGCATATTGCAGTAATTTGCGTCATGCACATGTCCGCCTTCAAATCGATAACACCACGGTGGTAGCCTATATAAATCATATGGGTGGTATCAGGTCAGTATCTTGTAATGATTTGGCAAATACAATTTGGCTCTGGTGCATCAAAAGGGGTATTTGGATATCAGCAACGTACCTTCCGGGGATACTCAATACGGTGGCGGACACCAGGTCACGAGTTTTTAATGATAACATTGAGTGGATGCTGAATCCCCTTGTGTTTGCTGAAATTGTGACAAAATTTGGTATGCCAGATATTGACCTATTTGCGTCTAGACTGAACCATCAGATACCAACATATGTATCGTGGGAACCAGATCCTGGGGCAGTGGCTTTGGATGCTTTTTCGCTCCACTGGGGGAAATGGTGTTGCTACGCTTTTCCCCCATTCTGCCTCATCAGTCGGGTATTACAGAAGATTAAATTAGACTCTGCATCAGGCATTCTGGTAATACCCGACTGGCCGACACAACCGTGGTACCCGGTGGTCTCTCAGATGCTGAAGCGCCCGTGGGTGCGAATAGGAAACAACCCACAATTGGTTACTAATCCCGTCACTGGCGAGCCGCATCCGTGCCACGCCTATTTAAACCTGTTGGTCTGCAGGTTCTGAAAAGGCCTTTGCTGAACACGGGGATCTCACCGAGGGCCATGGATTTAATCGCTGCATCATGCAGAGCATCTACAAGGCGGCAGTACCTGACCCAGATCAGGAAATGGGAACTATTCTGTTTAAGGAAGAGTGTTACCTATGATTCTGCCACAATACCTGACGTCCTGGAATTCCTGGCGGGCCTCCACTATGATGAAGGGCTCAGCTATAGTACCATCAATAGCGCCAGGAGTGCGCTGTCCTCGTACCTTCCGGTAGGAGTGGGGACCAACAGTCTGGTGTCGAAGTTTATGAGGGGTGTATTTAACACAAACCCTCCACGGCCCAGATATAACGTTGTCTGGGATGCAGGAGTGGTCCTGTCCCTGTTAAGATCATGGTCCCCCATGGCGGGGTTACCTCTTCACCAGCTCACCCTGAAGGTGGTCATGTTGATGGCGCTCACGTCTGCTCAGCGGGTACAGGCGCTTCAAAAGTTGCGCATTGACAATATGCTCTCTACCCCTGGGAAAATAACGTTTTACGTTGCAGACCTGCTGAAGCAGCATCGACCCGGATCTTTGGGGCTGCAGTTGGAATTCCAGGCGTACCCCTCTGATGCCACACTCTGCACAGTCACCCATCTCCGTTGCTACATTGAGTTGACCCGGTCGATCAGGAATTCGGAACAAGGACTGCTTATAAGCCACAAAAAACCACATCGCCGGGTGACAGTGCAGACGATCTCCAGGTGGCTCAGGGAAGTGTTGGATGCAGCGGGTATTGACACTAACTTGTTTAAATCTCATTCCACCAGGGCTGCATCCACATCAACAGCGAGGGCCATGGAGGTGCCCATGGATCACGTCCTCGCTACGGCAGGATGGGCCAGTGAGTCAACCTTTCAACGGTTCTAAAATAAGCCATTGGCCGGACCTGCAACATATGCGGATGCAGTACTCAGGGCTGCTCCCTAATATCATTTGTCCCCAGTCAGGGGGTTTATTTATGATTTGTGTTTAATAAATGTTCATTATTTTCAGATTGTCCAGTCTGGATTGCTTTAACAAACTTCCTCCATCAGGATTGCGGCAGTGTGGTAGCATGGGCGTTGTCCAGGGCGTGTAATCACAGAGCTTTGAAGTCTTCACGAAGTCACTCACGTGACTCCGAAGTAAAATAGTAAGATTAAACGAGAACTTACCAGTTCGAAGGTTGATCTTTATTTTATGAGGAGTTGCGATGAGGGATTTCGTGCCCTCCGCTCCCAACCCTCGATCATTATGTTCAGCTGGTTAGTTCGCAGTTTAATCTTAATATCCTTACTTTTCGTCGAGTCTGTGATTCCACACCGCTGCTTTGAAGGATGCCGCGCATGCGTGTTGGCGGGGTCTTCACGAAATCCCTCATCGCAACTCCTCATAAAATAAAGATCAACCTTCGAACTGGTAAGTTCTCGTTTAATCTTACTATTAAAGTTCAGTTGCCTGATAACATCTGGGAAGAACCTGTCTAAAGGTAACTCCTCCCAATAATCCATTGTATAGATAGATTCAATCATAGTAGCCGACATAGTGGTTACCAACGGGTGGTTTTAAACTGAATAAGGTGGGTGGGGTGTCAAATGAGATAGTCGGTGGTGGAGTTAGGGAAAGAGAGTAAAGGGATGGTTAATGACCCCAGAATTAACGGGAAAGGAAGCTCACAAAGGGATAGGAGAGTATGGCCAAGTGTAACAGGGATCGATGTGAAAGGTGAGATGCGTAACAAATTAAAAGTATTGTATATGAATGCGCAAAGTGCAAGAAGTAAAGTAGATAAGCTTGAGGCTCAGTTAGAGGTTGGTAGATATGACATTGTGGGGATTACTGAGACGTGGCTGCAGGAGGATCGGGCCTGGGAACTTAATATTCAGGGTTATACATCCTATAGAAAGGACAGGCAGGTGGACAGAGGAGGGGGAGTAGCTCTGCTGGTGAGGAATGGAATTCAGTCCCTTGCGAGGGAAGACATAGGGACTGATGAGGTAGAGTCACTGTGGACTGATTTGAGGAATTGTAAAGGCAAGAAGACACTAATTGGTGTTATTGACAGACCCCCAAATAGTAGCCCGGATGTAGGGTGTAACTTGCAGCAGGAGTTAAAACTGGCATGTAACAAAGGTGGTGATGGGGATTTCAATATGCAGATAGACTGGGAAAATCAGGTTGGTTCAGGACCCCAAGAAAGAGAGTTTGTAGAGTGCCTCCGAGATGGATTCTTAGAGCAGCTTGTAATGGAGCCGACCAGAGAAAAGGCAATTCTAGATTTCGTGTTGTCTAATGAACCAGATATGATAAGAGAACTCGAGGTAAAGGAACCGCTTGGAGGTAGTGATCATAATGTGATTAGTTTTCATCTGCAATTTGAGAACGAGAACGTTAAATCGGAAGTGGCAGTGATGCAGTTGAACAAAGGGGACTATGAAGGCATGAGAGGGGAGCTGGCCAAAGTAGACTGGAAAGGGATCCGAGCAGGAATGACAGTGGAACAGCAATGGCAGGAATTTCTGGGCATAATCCGGAAGCCGCAGGATCATTTCATTCCAAAAAGGAAGAAAGATTCTAAGGGGAGTAGGAGGCAACTGTGGCTGAACAGAGAAGTTAGGGATAGAATCAAACTAAAAGAAAAGATATATAACACAGCAAAGAGTAGCTGGAAGCCAGAGGATTGGGAAACTTTCATAGGACAACAGAAGGAAACAAAACGGGCAATACGGGCTGAAAAGATGAAGAACGAGGGGAAGCTGGCCAGGAATATAAAGAAGGACAGTAAAAGCTTCTTTAGATATGTTAAAGGAAAAAGTCAAATGTGGGTCCCTTGGAGGCAGACACGGGTGAAATTATGGTGGTGAAACTTTGGTGGTGAGAAAGATGTTGGAGTCAATTATTAAAGAGGTAATAATGGGGCATTTGGATAGCAGTAAAAGGATTAGTCCAAGTCAACATGGATTTATGAAAGGGAAATCATGCTTGACTAATCTTCTGGAATTTTTGGAGGATGTGACAAGTAAAATGGATGAAGGGGAGCCAGTGGATGTAGTGTATCTAGACTTTCAGAAAGTCTTTGATAAGGTCCCGCACGGGAAACTAGTGACTAGAATTAGAGCACATGGTATTGGGGGCAGGGTGTTGACATGGATGGAAAATTGGTTGGCAGACCGGAAGCAAAGAGTAGGAGTGAACGGGTCCTTTTCATAATGGCAGGCAGTGGCGAATGGAGTGCCGCAAAGCTCAGTGTTGGGGCTGCAACTGTTTACCATGTATATGAATAATTTGGAAGAGGGAATTAGGAGCAACACTAGCAAGACCGTGGATGACACAAAGCTGGGTGGCAGTGTGAACTGTGAAGAGGATGTTAGGAGGTTGCAGGGCAACCTGGACAGGTTGAGTGAGTGGGCAGATGTGTGGCAGATGCAGTATAATATAGCTAAATGTGAGGTTATCCACTTTGGTGGCAAAAACAAGGATGCAGATTATTATCTCAATGGGGTTAGGTTAGGTAAGGGGGAGGTGCAGTGAGACCTGGGCGTCCTTGTACATCGGTCACTGAAAGTTGGCTTACAGGTACAGCAGGCAGCGAAGAAAGCTAATGGAATGTTGGCCTTCATAATAAGAGGATTTCAGTATAGGAGTAAAGAGGTTCTTCTGCAGTTGTATAGGGCTCTGGTGAGATCACATCTGGAGTATTGTGTACAGTTTTGGTCTCCTAATTTGAGGAAGGACATCCTTGTGATAGATGCAGTGCAGTGTAGGTTCACGAGATTGATCTCTGGAATGGTGGGACTGTCATATGAGGAAAGACTAGGCTTGTATTCACTGGAGTTTAGAAGGATGAGGGGGAATCTTATAGAAACATATACAATTATAAAAGGACTGGACAAGCTGGATGCAGGAAATATGTTCCCAATGTTGGGCGAGTCCAGAACCAGGGGCCAAGTCTTAGAAAAAAGGGGTGGCCATTTAAGACTGAGGTGAGAAAAACGTTTTCACCCAGAGAGTTGTGAATTTATGGAATTCCCTGCCACAGAGGGCAGTGGAGGCCAAATCACGGGATGGATTTAAGAGAGAGTTAGAGTTCCAGGGGCTAGTGGAATCAAGGGATATGGGGAGAAGGCAGGCACGGGCTATTGATAGGGGACAATCAGCCATGATCGCAATGAATGGCGGTGCTGGCTCGAAGGGCTGAATGGCCTCCTCCTGCACCTATTTTCTATGTTTCTATGTTCTATAGCTGGATGTGATGTGAGGAGTTCCTGGAGCATCCTGCAGGGCAGGCATAATCTAGTGGAGTCCTTGATCCTTTCACACTAAACCACTCAATGTAGACATGGGTAGTGTACAACACTGACATCTGTTCAGTATAATGTCATAAGGTGTGAATCCCTTCTCCATCCATTTCATTGAAGGTTTCTCACCTGGAACATGGTTACTGCTTTGGGACGGTTGCAAGGCTAACAATCCAGAGGTTTGGAGCAATAAACCCAAGGAATATCCTACTTGGATAGTGGTAGAGATTAAGTATACTGAGCTAAAGCACCAGGGGTTTAACAACAGGGCGGCACAATGGTGCAGCAGCAGAGTTGCTGCCTCACAGCACCAGAGACCCGGGTTCGATCCTGACTGCGGGTGTTGTCATGTTGTTTCTGTGACCATGTGGATTTCCTACGGGTGCTCCAGTTTCCTCCCACATTCCAAAGATGTGCAGGTTTATAGGTAAATTGACTTCTGTACATTGTCCCTAGCTTGTGGGTTAGAACTGGTGTATGGGTGATTGCTGGTTGGCGTGGACTCAATGGGCCAAAGGGCCTGATTCCATGCTGGATGTCTAAACTAAACTAAACTAAACTGAACTAAATTAAACTAAACTAAACTAAACCAAACTAATATGGACCCTGGTCTGTGCTGATTGTAGTAATTCCTGTAGGTTTCAGGTAGAGTGTCTCTTAGATGGATCATTTCTGCAGTAAATGACAATTGCAAAGAAAGCATGCTATTGATTTGCATCACAGCTTGGTTTTGGAAGAGCTCTGCCCAAGAAGGCAAGAAATAGCAGATTGTGGTTGCAGCCCAGTCCATCACACAGACCATACTCCCCATCATTGATTCAATCTCTACTCTTCCCGCTGCCTCAGAGAAGCAGCCAACATAATCAAAGGTAGACAAAAATGCTGGAGAAACTCAGCGGGTGTAGCAGCATCTATGGAGCGAAGGAAATAGGCAACGTTCCGGGCCGAAACCCTTCTATTTCCTTTGCTCCATAGGTGCTGCTGCACCCGCTGTGTTTCTCCAGCATTTTTGTCTACCTTTGATTTTCCAGCATCTGCAGTTCCTTCTTAAACATAATCAAAGACCTGTCCCACCCCGGTCATTCTGTTGCCCTGCACCCATCTGACAGAATAGAATAGAATAGAATGTCTTTTATTGTCATTCAACCAGACAAGGTTTGAATTAAATTTCATTCCTACAGTCTTTTACATTACAAAAAAACCCAAGACCCACACTTAACACAATTTACACAAACGTCCATCACAGTGAATGTCCAACACCTCCTCACTGTGATGGAAGGCAAACGTCTTATCTCTTCCCTTTGTTCTACTCCCACAGTCCAGCAGCCCAACTGCAGCATCGAGGCGACTGGGGCTTACGATGTTAAAGCCCCCGGGGGGGCGATGGTAAGTCCCGCGGCCGTTTAAGCCGCGCGGGGCGATGTTAGGCCTTGCTCCCTTTAAACCCCGCGATTTCCAGCGGGAGAAGTTGCCGTTCCGGGAGCTCCAAAAAGCGGTCTCCAACCAGGGACCTGTGAGCTCACGATGTTCCTGTCCACCGGGCCTGCGGCCGGAGCCTATGCAGCTCCGAAGTCGGGTTGCAGCCGTGTGCCACCGCAGCTCTCCCCGTTCCGAAGTCGGCTCAGCTCCGCGATGGCAAGTCCGCAGGCTCTGCGACTGGAGCCCTCAGGTTGGTTCCGGTTGGAGGCCGCTGCCGGCTCCATGATGTTAGGCCCAATGACATCGGAGACCTGACAGGGAAAGTCGGGTCCCTGTACAGGGAAGAGATTAAACGGTTTCCCCCACCCCCCCCCCCACATATACACAACTAAAACATTAATAAAAACTAGAATCAAAAACATACATTTAACGAGACAAAATTAAAAAAAAGACAGACGGACTACAGTCGAGCCGCTGCCGTTAGGCCACACTCCAGCCCACATTTGCTTGGTACAGACGCTTAAAAACGTACAGCACTAGTCTCAGGAATAGCTTCGTCCCCTCTGTTATCAGGCTTCTGAACAGTCCTTCCAAAAGCTAGGGCACTTTCTGATTTCCTATTGCGGGCATTTGGACCGAAGATAGACACAAAGCGCTGGAGCAACTCAACGGGTCAGGCAGCATCTCTGGAGAAATGGAACAGGTGGCATTTTGAGTTGAAGCCCTTTTTCAGACCTTCTTCAGATTTGGATTTTGGCTATAGAACTGATGTGCTTCAATGCTGAGTATATTTTGCAATTTTTATCTTACCCTTTGCTCCATCTATTGTCCTTGAGAATGAGTTGATTACATCTGTGTATGGTGTATCTGATCTGTTTGGATATCATGCAAAACATGCTTTCCACTGTACCTTGCTACATATAACAATAATAAACTGGAACCTAAAGCTAAAGAAGGAGTGTAGGAAGGAACTTCAGATGCTAGTTTACACCAAAGATCGACCACAAACGCCACCTATTCCTTTTCTCCAAAGATGCTGCCTGACCCGCTGAGTTACTCCAGCATTTTTTGTCGATCTAAAAAATGAGTTTTCAGCTTGTGAATTTCTGCTTTGTTCTTCATTGGAAAAAATGTTTCACAAAATCTCACTATCCTGGATGGAGACATTGATCAGGGGCTGGAGCTGGTTTTTAATGAGTAGGCATGAGGTTTGTGTATGAATATTCACAGCATATGGGTTGCACCAAAATAGAAACAGCCATAGTAATATCTGCTGAACCCATCACTGGCATCCAGACTGTTCCCATGACGCACTCAATCTCAACGTGGCACACAGATCCCATACGCTGGCTGCTGCCACCATAATATTAAACAACGTTCCTTCTTAGAGCATCTCAGGTGCTCATTTACAGTCTTTTAATATATAAAACCATTGCTTCATGTCTTTCCCACCTCCAACCGCCTCTGTCACAGTGATAATGTCCATTCTATCAAAACACACCAATTTACGTTCATCTACTGGATGAGGAGAGGCCGGAAGATGGGGAAGTCCACAGGAATGCAATGCTGAGGCTTTATAAGGCAATGGTCAGACTGCATTTGGAGTATTGTGAGCTGTCTTAGGCCCCATATCTGAGGAAGGACGAGCTGGCATTGGAGAGGTTCCAGAGGAGGTTTATAAGAATGATCCCATGAATGATGGGGTTAACATATGATCAGCGTTTGACGGCACTGGGCCTGTACTGACTGGTTCAGAAGGATGAGAGGGGGACCTTATTGAAACTCACCAAATAGTGAATATGGAGAGGATGTTTCCACTAGTAGGGGAGTAGACTTGATGAGCCAAATTAACTTATTCTGCTCCTAGAACTTATGAAAAAAAGGCACTGTTATGAACTTATGAAAAAAGGTGCTGGAGTAACTCAGCAGGTCAGGCAACATCTCTTGGAACATGGATAGAAGACATTTCAAGTCAAGATCTTATTCAGACTGATTGCAGCTGGGGGAGAGGGGGGAACAAAGCTGGAAGAGCGGAGGGCGACAAATTCCACCACTTTGCTCAGTGGGAAATTTGTCTGCAAGCTCTATTTAAATGCAAGATCATGGGTTTACTTAGATGAGGTGAATGGATGGAAGCTGTACCATCACTGGATGGCTTGAACATTGTGGCAACAGTTGCAGGAGAGATGTGAGGAAATATTGTTTTGCAAAGAAAGTTGGTTGAGGGGAGACCATATATAAATTTATGAGAGGCATCGATGGAATAGACAGTCAGAATGTTTTACCCAGGATGGAAATGTCAGATACTAGAGGGCATAGTTTAAAATAACTGCCTGGGGCACGTCTTTCACAACAAATAGCTCCTTTAACCATCCAGGAAGGTACAGTACTATGATCTAGTATGATTCCTTACAGCCGGGGGATGAATGGAGAATTTGAAGATAGGCCCCGATCTTAAACGTGGCCTGTCCATTCACTCCATAGAGGCGGTCTGACCTGCTGAGTTACTCCATCACTTTGTGTTTTGCTCCAAGACTCCAGCATCTGCAGTCGGTGTAATTTTCTTCTCATTTGATTATATTTTCCACTTTCTTGTCATACAGGACTGGAGTCTGCAGTCTACCTTCTTTGAATTTAATCTTTTGAATTGCACGACACAGCATGAAAACCGGCCATTTAACCCATCGAGTCCACACGGACCATCAATCAATCGTTCGCACAAGTTCTGTGCTATCACACTTACTCAGCCACTCCCTACACATTAGGGGCAACTTTACAGAGGCCAATTAACCTACAAATCCACAGGAAACCGGAGCACCCAAAGGAAACGCACCTGGTTGCAGGGAAAAATGTGCAAATTCCACAAAGATAGCACCTGTAATCGGGATGGAACCCCAGGTTTCTGGCGCAGTGAGGCAACAGCTCTACCTGCTGCATCACTGGGTCACCCTTTTACAATGACTTCACAGTTTCCACAATTTCACACCAGCAACAGGGTGGCACAGTAGAGTAGAGTTGTTTCCTTACAGTGTCAGAGACCCGAGCTCCATCCTGACTATGGGTGCTGTCTGTATGGAGTTTGTATGTTCTCCCTGTGACCTGCATGGCATTTCTCCGGGAGCTCCGGTTTCCTCTCACACTCTAAACACATACAGGTTTGTAGGCTAATGGACTTGGTTGAATTAATAAATTGTCCCTAGTGTGTGTCGGATAGTGCTAGCGTGTGGGGATAGCGGGACTCGGTGGCCGAAGGGTCTGTTTCCGTGCTTTATCACTAAACTAAACTAAACTAAAAATCTCACTGCTTCCACTGATGAAACAATAGTAATTTTGGGGAATAATGTTGAGAGTAATTTGATGAAAGATGTCTCCATTGTACCATGAACATAGCTTCACAGAGTCACCAGAGTGTTGCAGGTGGTGTAACTACAAATGTGCAAATGAATCCCATCAGATCAAATGCAATTGCACAACTTCAGCACAAGTTATTCTGGATAGTTAGTCAGGAAGGCCTGCTGGACACTACACAACCTCTATTAGTATATCAAGTGCATGTTGATGGGAACAAAAATATCAGATATCATATTTAGAAATGCTATTTTACTGTACCCTCCTGACATCTGGCAAAATCATTTGTCAGGCTTCAGAATGTGAAAGACTATCTCATTTTTAATACTCCTGCATATTTAGGCCAGCATAGATCAGCCATGATTGCATTGGATGCTGGAGCAATGGATCAGATGCCTGTTGGCTTCAGTTCCTATGTTCTTATGTTGTTATGTCCTATTTTTTGTAACTTTGTTATATATTTGTCAAGATGGTAGATGCTAGCAAGCATGGGCCTAAGTTTAGTTTAGTTAGTTTATGCACTGAGGAACAGTGAAAAGCTTTTGTTGCGTGCTATCCAGTCGGTGGAAAGGCAATACATGATTACAATCGAGCTATTTACAGTGTATAGATACGTGATAAGGGAATAACGTTTGGTGCAAGTTAAAGCCAGCAAAGGATAGGCCGAGAGTCACCAATGAGGTAGATAATTGTTCAGGAATGCGCTCTGGTTGTGGCACAGCTTGGTACAGTGGTACCCTGCAGTTTGCTTCCTTTTTTAGGGTGGCACAGTGGCAACATTTCTTCAAGAAGGATCCCGACCCAACCCGAAACATCACCTATCCATGTTCTCAGAGACAATTACAGAGACATGGCTGCAAGAGGGCTGGGAACTAAATATTCAAGGGTATACATCCTATCGAAAAGACAGACAGGTGGGCAGAGGGGTGGGATAGCTCTGTTGGTGAGGAATGAAATTCAGTCCCTTGCAAGGGGTGACATTGAAACAGGAGATATGGAGTCAGTATGGATAGAACTAAGGAATTGTAAGGGTAAAAATACCCTATTGGGACTTATCTTCAGGTCCCCAAACAGTAGCCTGGATATAGGGTGCAAGTTGAATCAAGAGTTAAAATTAGCATGTCGTAAAGGTAATGTTATGGTTGTTATGGGAGATTTCAACATGCAGGTAGACTGGGAAAATCAGGTTGGTACTGGACCCCAAGAAAGGGTGTTTGTGGAGTGCCTCCGTGATGGATTCTTGGAGCAGCTTGTACTGGAGCCTACCAGGGAGAAGTCAATTCTGGATTTAGTGTTGTGTAATGAACCGGACTTGATAAGGGAACTCGAGGAAAGGAACCATTAGGTGGTAGTGACCATAATATGGTAAGTTTTAATCTACAATTGGAGAGGGAGAGGGTAAATTGGAGGTGTCAGTGTTACAGTTGAACAAAGGGGACTATTGAGCCATGAGTGAGGAGCTGGCCAAAGTTGACTGGAAAGATATCCTAGCAGGGATGACAGTGGGACCACAATGGCAGGTATTTCTGGGAATAGTACAGAAGATGCAGGATCAGTTCATTCCAAAGAGGAAGAAAGATTCCAACAGGAGTAAGGGGCAACCGTGGCTGACAAGGGACGTCAGGGACGGTATAAAAATAAAAGAGAAGAAGTACAACGTAGCAAAGATGAGCGGGAAGCAAGAGGATTGGATAATGTTTAAAGAGCAACAGAAGATAACTAAAAAGGCAATACGACGAGAAAAGGTGAGGTACGAAGGTAAGCTAGCCAAGAATATAAAGGAGGATAGTAAAAGCTTCTTTAGGTATGTGAATTGGAAAAAATTAGTTAAGACCAAAGTTGGACCCTTGAAGACTGAAAAGAGTGATTTTATTATGGGGAGCAAGGAAAAGGCAGATGAGTTGGCAGATGAGGTACTTTGGAACGTCTTCATTAATAATAATAATAATAATAATAATAATAATAATAATAATAATAATAATAATATATTTTATTGTCATTATACATAAGTGCAACGAGATTTGGTTTGCAACTTCCATCCGATGTCATAACTTAATCAACAAATAAAATTTAGATTTAGATACCCCGAGAACAACGTTTGTAAAAACGAACATTAGGCCAGTAAAATCTACACAGACTGAAGTGCGAGGCTGGGGGAGACAGTCCATGGGGGTGGGGGGGGGGGTTCTCAGCAGGGCCAGTTCAGAGCCGCTATAGCTCTGGGAATGATGCTGTTCCTGAGTCTGGTAGTGTGGGCGTAGAAGGCCTTGTAACGTCTGCCGGAAGGGAGTAGTTCAAACAGTCCATTACAAGGGTGAGAGGAGTCTTTATGGATGCTGACGGCCTTCCTGGGGCACTGTGTGTGGTAGATGCCCTCCAAGGCTGGTAGCGGTGTCCCAATAATCTTTTGCGCTCTGTGGACAACGCGCTGAAGAGCTCTCCTCTCTGCCTCCGTGCAGCTGAGATACCACACAGAGATGCCATACGTTAGTATGCTCTCTGTGGTGCAGCGGTAGAAGGTCGTCAGCAGCTGTTGGGGCAGACCAGTCCATTTCAATGTTCTTAGGAACAACAGTCGTTGCTGTGCGTTTTTGACCAGCGCAGCAATGTTGGGGGACCATGTGAGATCGTCTGAGATGTGAGTGCCCAGAAACCTGAAGCTGGACACTCTCTCCACACTGTCTCCGTAGATGGAGATTGGGGCGTATTCCCCATTCTGTGACCTCCTGAAGTCGATAATCAGCTCCTTGGTCTTGTAGGTGTTTAGCGACAAGTTGTTCTGTGAGCACCAGTCCGCCAGGTTCTGCACCTCCGCTCTATAGTTTGTTTCATCCCCGTTGGTGATCAGCCCGATCACCGTTGTGTCATCTGCAAACTTGACAATGGTGTTGTTGTCAAATGCAGGGACACAGTCGTGGGTGAAGAGGGAGTAGAGCATGGGGCTCAGTACACAGCCCTGTGGTGTGCCGGTGCTCAGGGTGATAGTGGAGGACAGTTGCAGCCCCAGTCTCACTGCCTGCAGTCGCTCCGTCAGAAAATTCAGGATCCAACCACATATCAGTGAGCTGAGGCCTAGCTGGTGGAGTTTGGTGGTGGGCTTGGTGGGGATGACCGTATTGAAGACTTGCTATAGTCAATGAAGATCATCCTCACGTAGGTGCCCTGTCTTTCCAGGTGGGTCAGGACAGTGTGAAGAGTCACAGAGATGGCATCCTCTGTGGATCTATTTGCCCTGTATGCAAATTAATGATAAGGAGGACACAAACAATCTTCCTGATGTACTAGTGGCCAGAGGATCTGGGGTGACGGAGGAACTGAAAGAAATTCACATTAGGCAGTAAATGGTGTTGGGTAGACTGACAGGACTGAAGGCTGATAAATCCCCCGGGCCTGATGGTCTGCATCCCAGGGTACTTAAGGAAGTGGTTCTAGAAATCATGGGCGCATTGGTGTTCATTTTCCAATGTTCTATAAATTCAGGATCAGTTCCTATGGATTGGAGGGTAGCTAATGTTATCCCACTTTTTAAGAAAGGCGGGAGAGAGAAATTTTAGACCAGTTAGCCTGACATCTGTGGTGGAGAAGATGCTTGAGTCAATCATAAAAGATGAAATAGCGGCACATTTGGATAGCAGTAACAGGATCGATCCGAGTCAGCATGGATTTACGAAGGGGAAATCATGCTTGACTAATTTAATCTTCTGGAATTTTTTGAGGATGTAACTAAGAAAATGGACAAGGGGGAGCCAGTGGATGTAGCGTTCCTGGACTTTCAGAAAGCATTTGATAAGGTCCCACAAAGGAGATTAGTGGGCAAAATTAGGGCACATGGTATTGGGGGTAGAGTGCTGACATGGATAGAAAATTGGTTGGCAGGCAGGAAACAAAAAGTAGGGATTAGCGGGTCCCTTGCAGAATGGCAGGCAGTGACTAGTGGGGTACCGCAAGGCTCGGTGCTGGGACTGCAGCTATTTACAATATACATCAATGATTTAGATGAAGGGATTAGCAAATTTGCAGATGGCACAAAGTTGGGTGGCAGTGTGAACTGTGAGGAGGATGCTATGAGAATGTAGGGTGACTTGGACAGGTTCGGTGAGTGGGCAGATGCATGGCAGATGCAGTTTAATGTGGATAAATGTGAGATTATCCACTTTGGTAGAAAAAACAGGGAGGCAGATTATTATCTAAATGGTGTCAAGTTTGGAAAAAGGGAAGTACAACGGGATCTGGGGGTCCTTGTTCATCAGTCAATGAAAGTAAGCATGCAGGTACAGCAGGCAGTGAAGAAAGCGAATGGCATGTTGGCCTTCATAACAAGAGGAGTTGAGTATAGGAGCAAAGAGGTCCTTCTGCAGTTATATAGGGCCATAGTGAGACGACTGTGTGCAGTTTTGGTCCACTAATTTGAGGAAGGTCATTATTGCTATTGAGGGAGTGCAGCGTAGGTTCACAAGCTTAATTCCCAGGATGGCGGGACTGTCATATGCTGAGAGAATGGAGCGGCTGGGCTTGAATACTCTGGAATTTAGAAGGATGAGAGGGGATCTTATTGAAACATATAAGATTATTAAGGTTTGGACATGCAAGTGGCAGGAAACATGTTCCTGATTTTTGGAGTCCTGAACCAGGGGCCACAGTTTAAGAATAAGGGGTAAGGCATTTAGAACGGAGATGATGAAACATTTTTCACACCGAGAGTTGTGAGTCTGGAATTCTCTGCCTAGGAGGGTGGTGGAGGCCGGTTCTCTGGATACTTTTAAGAGATTGCGAGATAGGGCTCTTAAAGATAGCGGAGTCAGGGGACATGGGGAGAAGGCAGGAACGGGGTACTGATTGGGGATGATCAGCCATGGGGCTGGCTCGAAGGGCCAAATGGCCTATTCCTGCACCTATTGTCTATTGTCTATTCTCCAGAGATGCTGCCTGATCCGCCAAGTTACTCCAGCACTTTGTCTCTTTTTTTTTGTAAACCAGCACCTGCAATTTTTTGTGTCTAAAATTTCCTAACTTTCTTTCTTAGAGGTTCTGAAACTCCAAACTACAAAGATTGAATTTTTAAATTTTACAAAAAGATGACTAAAGTTAAATGTATAAATTAAATGTGTCTTTCAGCCCCTTAAACAACTTAAGCAGTTTATCGGACGATGAGCTGTTATAGACACTGTCAGCAGGGAACGATAAGTCCACACAAGAAGCCCTGCTCAACACTATGTGAAAGAAATCTCCTCACCCCAAACCTAAGTGGTGGATCTCAGAGTAGATCTTGGTACAGGTGGGACTGAGGCACTTTGGGCCAAAGGACCTGTTTCCGTGCTGTATGACTCTATCTTTCATGCTAAAATTAGTTCTAGACATTCCAGATTTTAGACTTTAGTGATACCACGTTGAAACAGGCCATTCGGCCCACCGGGTCCATGCCGACCAGTGTACACTAACACTATCCTACACACTCGGGACAATTTACAACTTACAGAAGCCAATTAACCTACTAAACTGCACATCTTTGGAGTGTGGGAGGAAACCAGAAAACCCGGAGAAAACCCACATGGTCACAAAGAAAACATAAAACTCAATACAGACAATAGGTGCAGGAGTAGGCCATTCGGCCCTTCGAGTCAGCACCGCCATTCAATATGATCATGGCTGATCATCTAAAATCGGTTTCTCGTTCCTGCTTTTTCCCCATATCCCTTGATTCCCTTAGCCCTAAGAGCTAAATCTCTCTTGAAAACATCCAGTGCATTGGCCTCCACTGCCTTCTGTGGCAGAGAATTCCACAGATTCACAACACTCTGGGTGAAAATGTTTTTCCTCACCTCAGTCTTAAATGGCCAACCCCTTATTCTTAAACTGTGACCCTTGGTTCTGGGCTCCTCCAACATCAGGAACATTTTTCCTGCATCTAGCCTGTCCAATCCTTTAAGAATTTTACATGTTTCTATGAGATCTTCTCTCATCCTTCTAAATTCCAGTGAATACAAGCCTATTCGACCCATTCTTTCATCATATGTCAGCCCGCTATCCCTGGAATTAATCTGGTTTTCCTACGCTGGACTCCTTCAATAACAATAATGTCCTTCCTCAAATTAGGAGACCAAAATTGCACACAATACTCCACGTCCGGTCTCACCAGGGCCCTGTACAACTGCAGTAGAATCTCCTTGCTCCTAAACTCAAATCCTCTCGCAATGAAGGCCAACATGCCATTAGCTTTCTTCACTGCCTCCTGTACCTGCATGCTTACTTTCAGTGACTGATGTACAAGCACACCCAGGTCTCATTGCACCTCCCCTTTTCCTAATCTGACATCATTCAGATAATAATCTGCCTTACTGTTCTTGCCACCAAAGTGGATAACCTCACATTTATCCACATTATACTGCATCTGCCATGCATCTGCCCACTCACCCAACCTATCCAAGTCACCTTGCTGTCTCGTAGCATCCTCCTCGCAGCTCAGCCTGCCATAGTCAGGATCGAACCCAGTAGTCAGGTTGGAACCCAGGCCTCTCGCACTGTAAGGCAGCAACTCTACCACTGCTCCACCATGCCGCCCTGCTCTTTGGCATCTTGGCTAATTAGCAGATGAACCAAGCTAATTTATTTTTAAATACTCAGTTGTTGTTTAATGTGCATCGCTGGCATTTATTGCGCCTCCCGGTTTACCTGGAGAGATGCCGTCTTGAATCACCGTGGTCTGTT
This sequence comes from Raja brachyura, assembly GCA_963514005.1. The sequence continues at coordinate 35,989,404 of OY740793.1, forward strand.
TGATGAAGTAGTGATGGCTGGGGATTTACAGGACCCAATGATGATGATGGAGCAGGCAATTCATCATACGGAGCCTTGTACTGAACAGCCCTCCCCTCGCTCGACCGGGAACTACACGCTGCATTTAAGAAGAGAAATCCCTCATGCAGGAGAATGAGATTGAGTGTAATAGTAATAATGTGATCCCATAAGGATCAGTAGTGAGAGAGAATCAAAAGCCGGAGCTACCAGGGGGAGTTACTGAAACATGGGTTGCCCTGAGGCGCTACACTCTACCAAGTGCTGTGAGAGTGCTTTGTGTGCAGTTCTACTGTAGCAACTGGGGACCAGCTCTGACACAGTTCCACTTTTATCTGCTTTCATTTCAGACTTCAACCTCTGCACTGTTTCGATTTCGCACAGAGATGTCAATGCCGATTTCTGCACTATTTTCTCATTTCATGCCGGAAATGCCAAGCCTCCATCAGACAGAAGATCCGCTGACCAGGTGCGGGAGAAGCTCGGAGCCCCGAAGATTGCAGTGTCGAGGAGGAGGCAGCCACTGGTGGCATCAGACATGAGGAGTGGGCTCTGAGGTGAGAGACAGGGCCTGCAAGGTTGGCTGCAGGAGGTGCCCGCCCGGGACACAGGGACGGGCGGCAGAGGAGAGGGACATTGGGTCGGGCTTGCCTGAATCTGGACTTTGTACTTTGGACTATTTGTGTTTTAATCTTTTTTTCCCTTTTTTTTTAAACAACGCCAAAATTGTGTCGATTGTTCATTTGTGGTTGTGCAAAAGGAACTTCACTCTGTTGTGCATACGTGACAATAAAGAACCATTGTACCATTGACTTACACCCCCATACCATTTATTATGTTAACTATTACAGTGTGCATTGAGTTGGTAAGGCAGAGCAGTGGTGGAGGTAAACAGGGCAGATGTAATGGCTGCGGAAGCTATACAGATCATTGAATTTTGCCCAAGGTATTAGTGAACCCCTTACATTAAGGCGGCACAGTTCTTCAGTGGCAGAGCTGCTGCTTCAGAGCGATAGAAACCCAGGTTCAATCCAGACCTCGGGTGCTGTCCATGTGGAGTTTGCACGTTCTCTCTGTGACTGCATGGGTTTCCTCCGGGTGTTCCACTTTTCTCCCACATCCCAAAGATGTGCAGAGTTGTATGTTAATAGATCTCTGTAGACAATAGACAATAGACAATAGGTGCAGGAGTAGGCCATTTGGCCCTTTGAGCCAGCACCGCCATTCAATGTGATCATGGCTGATCATCCCCAATCAGTACCGCGTTCCTGCTTTCTCCCCATATCCCCTGCTATTTTTAAGAGCCCTATCTAGCTCTCTCTTGAAAGCATCCAGAGAACCTGCCTCCACCGCTCTCTGAGGCAGAGGATTCCACAGACTCACCACTCTTTGTGAGAAAAAGTGTTTCTTCCTCTCCGTTCTAAATGGCTTACTCCTTATTCTTAAACTGTTGCCCCTGGTTCTGGACTCCCCCAACATCGGGAACATGTTTCCTTCCTCTAGTGTGTCCAAGCCCTTAACAATCTTATATGTTTCAATGAGATCCTCTCTCATCCTTCTAATCTCCAGAGTGTACAAGCCCAGCTGCTCCATTTCATTTCGGAGTCACGTGAGTGACTTCGTGAAGAGCCCGCCGGCGCGCATGCTCGACATATCGTCGTAACGCGTTGCTGCGACGGCTGGCAGTGGAGCGCGCTCCTCGCCAGCCCTTCATAAGGGGCCACGGAGGTGAGTATTCCACCTTTAGTTGGTGGTCCTTGTTGTCTGATTATGCCTTGCAGCAAGGACATGGATGGGAGTTCGAAGGGCCGGAGGACGTCAGGACGAGTTCGCCGGTCAACAGTTCCGGGGCCTTTACCATCGGCAGTACCTGCAGCGCAGGCCGGGACTCAGGCGGAGATGTGGGTAAGCCCTGTGTTCACAGGTCCAGATCCGCCAGCACACCACAGCTCGGAGGAGTTCGATGAGGAGGAGTGTGGTGTGCCGCCAGAGCAGGGGGACCCTGCCATGGCAGTCAGGTTGTCAGCGGGCTCGCTGGCGACCTCGAGCAGGGCACGTGCCGTTGCTCGGCCTGTTCCACTCAGCCCTCCGAGAAGGGGGAGGGGAGGAGCCCAGAAGCCTAACCCTGTTAGGGCTAAGGCATTGCCTGTCGCGGAGGAGCGGTCAGGTTCCAGGGCGAGACCCGGGGCGGCTGTGAGGTCCAGCCGGCACACCCCGACTCTCGACGCCGGGACGGGTCGGTCGAGTCGGGTCTCGTCACGGTCGCCGAGCCCCCCATGGATGGGTGGGCGAGACCATGCGTCGGCAACGTCCACGATGTGGGCAGCCGGCAAGACTGCGCGGGCCCCAGGCAGCCATGCTTCGGCTGGTGCCGACACCTCGCCGCGAGTGCCCTTAGTGCAGCGGCTACAGCTCCCGCTAAACGGAGGCGGTTGAACACGCCCGCGCAGGAATCGCGCAGTTTCGCCTCGGCGGCTGTTAGCGACAACTACCGGCACCGGCAGGGCCTCGACGAGGTGCGGGCCGATGACAGGAGCCCGGTTTTCTTTTCAGAGCCGGAGGACTCCGACCACCTGAGTGTTCAGGGTGAAGGGCGTATTGACCGTATGGAGCGGCTGCTGGAGCTCCTGCTTCAACGTCAACAACAGCAGGGCAGCAACAGGCACAGGGCGTCTTCACCAACATCTACTATCAGCCTGGAGCAGCAGGAGGAGGAGGTTCTGGTGGATCCCGTACCACCTCCGTTGGAGGTGCCAGCGGAGGAACTCTTGGATGTGGCGACCAAATTCGCGGCCCCACATACGGCTGGTCTTCCTCTAAATACAAAGCTGGCAGCCACAGTGGACTTTCTTAATAATCAGGTGCTGCAGGAAGAAGTCCTCATCCAGGCTATGAGCCGTCACAAGGCTCCATCAAACTGCAACTCCCTCAACGTGCCTGTGGTCAATATGCCAATATGGGGCAACATCAGTGCGGCTATCCGTCAACAAGAGCTAAAATTGCAGCGGATCCTGAAACTCCTCACGGCCGGTATTACCGCCTTTGCGCGGTTGGTGGACGGGGACGAACTGAATTTGGACCAGGAAGATGCTCTGGCCTTATTGTGCGCGACCCAGCACGAAATCAACGGGTTTCGCAAAAACAGCATCCGCCCAGCACTCAACCCGAAGTTTGCAGGATTGTGCAAACCACCGCCGTCGCCGCCGCCCCGTCAGCTCTTTGGTGAGGACCTCTCGAAGAGAGTCAAAGAGCTTGACGAACAAGCCAAAACGGTGGGGATCATGCGCTCTCAGAGTGCCCCCACACCGTCAGGCTCAAAAGCTCCATACATTCGCTCACGAGGGTCGGCCAGTGCCTCGACGAGGACTCACCCTCTAGCTCCACAACGACAACAGCACCAGAACCAGCACCAAGGGTCTTTTTTAGGACAGGGTCGGCAGAGACCTTTGTGGAAATCGAAGACGCCGCGCCCTCAAGCCAACCCAGCACCTCCACGGCCACCCACACGTGTCAAGGACCGCCGGTAACCACGGAGGTGAGGGGGTCTGGTTCTCTTTTTTCTCTCTGGTTAATTTCCCATGTTGGTGGTCGTTTACGGTTGTTTTTGGATGCATGGGGTAATTTTACTGGTGATGAGTATGTGTTGCGGAATATTCAGGGGCATAAAATTGAGTTTATTCATGGCGACATTCCTCCATCCCAGCACATGCCTGGTCGTACGTTCAAATTGTCTGCGGCAGAACAGGCAGCAGGTTATAAGGAAATTTTAAGTCTGGAACAGAAGGGTGTGATTGAGAAAACGGTGCATGAGCCAATTGAATTTGTTTCGAACATATTTACTAGACCTAAGAAGGATGGAGGCTGTCGCGTCATTATTGATCTAACCCGTTTGAATATGTTTGTAACATATACTCATTTTAAAATGGATACGTTTGAAACAGCCAAATCATTGATTTCTCATGGCTGCTTTATGGCATGCATTGATTTAAGGGATGCATATTATTCAGTATCCATCCAGAAATATGATAGAAGGTTTTTGAAATTTATCTGGATGGGGCAACTTTGGCAGTATAAGGCTTTGCCTAATGGGCTCACTACAGCCCCTAGATTGTTCACTAAATTGGTGAAGCCAATCATGGCTTATTTGAGACAACGACATCATATAGTTATGGCCTATTTAGATGATGTCTTTATTGTGGGCCACACCCTGCAATTGGCTGAACAGGGTGTTGCAGCTGCTGTCAATATATTTCAACAATTAGGATTCATTGTCCATCCAGAGAAATCGAAGTTCTGCCCTGCCCAGGTAATTAATTACCTAGGGTTCACGGTGAACTCAATGAGTATGAGGATAACTATACCAATTAACAAAATTGAGGAAGTCACTCAGGTGTGCAGAGATTTAATTGGCACCAATATACCATCGATTCGGCATACAGCCACAGTAATTGGCAAGCTAGTGGCTTTGTTTCCGGCAGCACGATATGGACCTTTGCATTATCAGAATTTGCAAAGAGCTAAAATTATTGCGTTAAAACGGAACGCTGGTCATTACGATCGATCAATGCAGCTGCCGTCCGAAGCAATAACTGAGTTGCAATGGTGGGTGTGTCACATTAGCAACTCATTTAAGCCTGTTAGGGAAGCTAATCCGGTGGTATATTTACAGACTGATGCAAGCTCCAATGGCTGGGGAGCTACTGATAATTGCTCTAGTTGTGGGGGCAGATGGGACACCCTTGAGGCATCGATGTTGTTGACTCAAGGGATTAACTATTTGGAGTTGCTGTCAGCATTCCACGGACTTCGTGCATATTGTTCCAAGCTTGTTGGAGCACACGTCCGTCTCCAAATAGACAACACCACAGCTGTGGCATATTTAAACCATATGGGTGGTACCAGGTCAGTTTCATGTGACAAATTGGCTAACTCAATTTGGCTCTGGTGTGTTCAAAGAGACATTTGGATTTCAGCTACCTATTTGCCAGGTGAGCTTAATACTGTGGCGGACACCAGGTCACGCAAATTTAATGACAACATTGAATGGATGTTGCATCCTGAGATTTTTTCTAAAGTCACAGCCAAATTTGGTAAACCGGACATTGACCTTTTTGCGTCACGGTTAAACCATCAGGTACCAGCCTACGTTTCATGGGAACCAGATCCTGGGGCAATAGCGCTAGATGCATTCTCGCTGGACTGGGGGAATTGGTTTTTCTATGCCTTCCCTCCGTTTTGCCTCATCAGTCGGGTATTGCGAAAGATTCAGGCAGATGCTGCCAAGGGCATCCTTATTATACCCGACTGGCCCACACAGCCTTGGTATCCGGTGGTCTTTGACATGCTCAACGAACCTTGGGTCCTTTTGAGGGGTTGCCCACAATTGGTTACTCACCCTGTCTCAGGGGAGCCACATCCCTGCCATGGCTATTTAAATTTGTTGGCTTGCAGGTTCTGAACAGGCCGTTAGTCCAATACGGCCTCTCGGCTCGGACCATGGATACCATCGGGGCGTCGTGTCGAGAGTCCACAAGGCGAAGATACCGCTCGCATATTAAGAAGTGGGAAGCCTACTGCAGCCGCTCTCGCATCACGTACGATGACGTGACAATAATCGACGTCCTGGAATTCCTCGCGGGGTTGCACCATGATGAACACTTAAGTTACAGTGCCATCAACAGCGCCAGAAGTGCGCTATCATTCTACCTCAAGATTGGGGTAGGATCCAACAGGCTAGTGTCCAGACTCATGCGGGGTATATTCAATATGAATCCGCCTACACCACGCTATAATATCACCTGGGATGTCAGGGACGTATTAACCCTGCTCAGGACGTGGTCTCCCATGGAAGGGCTCCAACTGGACCAACTCACCATGAAGCTGGTGATGTTACTAGCGCTGACTTCAGCTCAGAGGGTACAGACACTACACAAACTTCGTGTCGACAGAATGACATCTACCCCTACAGAAGTAGTCTTTTTCATTGACGAGCTACTAAAGCAGCATAGACCTGGGTGCACAGGGCTGCAGCTGAAGTTCCCGGCATACCCCGCAGGTGCTAGGCTATGTTTAGCCTCACATATCCGCCACCATGTCAAGGTGACGGCACGCATCAGAGGAATGGAGAGATACCTGCTTGTCACTCATAAGAGACCTCATCATCGAGTGACAGTCCAGACGATATCCAGGTGGCTTCGAGTCTTCTTGGGTAAGTCAGGTATCGACACTAATGTGTTCAAGTCTCATTCCACCAGGGCTGCATCGACGTCAGCGGCGAGGGTCATGGAGGTGCCCATGGACCAAATTCTCGCCACAGCAGGATGGGCGAATGAAGCTGTGTTCCAGCGTTTTTATAACAAGCCTGTTGCTGCTCCTCTACAGTTCGCAGAAGCCGTGCTGAATGCAGGTCAAGAACGTGGAGATGTCCCCGCATGAGGGGTTTTTGATTTGTTATTAATAAATATGCTCTTGTTTTGCAGTATGAACTATTGAGCCAGTTTGTCCTCCCATCCATCCCTGGTAGTGGTGTGTCAGCATGGACGTGGTCCAGGGCGTGTAATCTCAGAAGCTTTGAAGTCTTCACGAAGTCACTCACGTGACTCCGAAATGAAATAGTAAGATTGAACGAGAACTTACCAGTTCGAAGGTTGATCTTTATTTTATGAGGAGTCGAAGTGAGGGATTTCGTGCCCTCCTCGCCCAACTCTCAATCACCTTCATCTGGTAATCTTAGTCAATTCAATCATACTATGCGAAGTCATTTCTATTGTTGGTTCTGTGATTCCACGCCGCTATTTTGAAGTATGTCGAGCATACGCGCCGGCGGGCTCTTCACGAAATCCCTCACTTCGACTCCTCATAAAATAAAGATCAACCTTCGAACTGGTAAGTTCTCGTTCAATCTTACTATTCTCTCAGCATATGACAGCCCCGCCAAACTGGGAATTAACCTTGTAAACCTACGCTGCACTCCCTCAATAGCAAGAATGTCCTTCCTCAAATTAGGGGACCAAAATTGCACACAATACTCCTGGTGTGGTCTCACTAGGGCTCTGTACAACTGCAGAAGGACCTCTTTGCTCCTATATTCGATTCCTCTTGTTATAACGGCCAACATGCCATTCGGTTTCTTCACTGCCTGCTGTACCTACATGCTTACTTTCATAGACAGATGTACAAGGACCCCCAGATCCCGTTGTACTTCCCCGTTTCCCAACTTGACGCCATTTAGATAGTAATCTGCCTTCCTGTTTTTGCTACCAAAGTGGATAACCTCACATTTATCTGCATAAACGTAATCTGCCATGCATCTGCCCACTCCCCCAACCTGTCCAAGTCACCCTGCATTCTCATAGTATCCTCCTTACAGTTCACACCGCCACCCAGCTTTGTGTCATCTGCAAATTTGCTAATGTTACTTTGAATCCCTTCATCCAAATCATTGATGTATATTGTAAATAGCTGCGTCCCAGCACCGAGCCTTGCGGTACCCCACTAGTCACTGCCTGTCATTCTGAAAGGGACCCGTTAATCCCTTCTCTTTGTTTCCTGTCTGCCAACCACTTCTCTATCCATGTCAGCACTGTACCCCCAATACCATGTGCCCTAATTTTGCCCACTAATCTCCTATGTGGGACCTTATCAAATGCTTTCTGAAAGTCCTGGTACACTACATCCACTGGCTCTCCATGTCCATTTTCCGAGACATCTTCAAAAAAATCCCAGAAGATTAGTCAAGCATGATTTCCCCTTTGTAAATCCATGCTGACTTGGACCGATCCTGTTACTGCTATCCAAATGTGCGGCTATCTCATCTTTTATAATTGACTCCAGCATCTTCCCCACCACAGATGTCAGGCTAACTGGTCTAAAATTCCCCGTTTTCTCTCTCCTGCCTTTCTTAAAAAGGGGGATAACATTAGCTACCCTCCAATCCACAGGAACTGATCCCGAGTCTATAGAACATTGGAAAATTATCACCAATGCATGCACAATTTCTAGAGCCACTTTCTTATGTACCCTGGGGTGCAGACCATCAGACCATGGGTATTTATCAGCCTTCAGTCCCATCAGTCTATCCAACACCATATCTCTGCCTAATGTGGATTTCCTTCAGTTCCTCTGTCACCCCAGATCCTCTGGCCACTACTATATCAGGAAGATTGTTTGTGTCCTCCTTAGTGAAATTGCCCCTCGTGGATGTGGGTGGGAGTGGATGCGAAAGTGGGGTAACATAGAACTAGAGTGAACAAGTAAAACCCGGTGGGCCGAAGGGCCTGTTTCCATGCTGTATCATTTCAATACTGTATCTTCTCAATTCAATAAATTAATTTGTTGGATCTATAAGTAGAAGATGGAGAGTGTTTGAGACTGGAGAAAATGAGTCATGCATCGTGTTATCATTCAGGATGATCCTGGAGTTGTTCGGAGAATTGCTGGTAAGGAATGAAAATCACAACTCGCGTTGTTTCGTTTGGTGTAGAGATACAGTTTTAAACTGTCCCTTCGGCCCACCGAGTCCACACTGACCATCGATCACCCATTCACACCAGTTCTACGTTATCCCACTTTCTCATCCACTCCATATACTCAGGGGTAATTTATAGAGACCAATTACTTTCAAGAGAGAGTGAGATAGGGCTCTTAAAGATAGCGGAGTCAGGGGATATGGGGAGTAGGCAGGAATGGGGTACTGACTGTGGATGATCAGCCATGATCACATTGAATGGCGCTGCTGGCACGAAAGCCAGAATGGCCTACTCCTGCACCTATTGTCTATTGTCTATTGAAAATGTTGCAGGGGAAATGCAAGGATAGGGAGAGTACTTTCTGAAGCTAACAGTATCTTAAGTAGCTGAATGAAGAGGCAAGGATTAGGCACAGGGTAAGAGTATTGGTTAATGTTGCCAAGAGCACTTATGGTTTCTTAGTGAAGTGAATTCCACTCTAAACACAGAACAAACAAAACTTCAGAGCAAGCCATAAACAAAATGATTGTGGTTGTGAAGTAAATCATGAGCCTTTCTTCCATTCACACAGAGACAATACACTGCTGCTTTGATTACAAGTTGTTCTTTGAGCTGATCGCTCATCATAAAGAATTTAGGCAGCAATCTGTTCCATAGGGGCTTCGCTGTTATTATTATGGTTTGCTTATTGGGCAACTTGTAAGCAAGGCATCTTCTTGACAAAATCTCTGAAACTCTTGCTTCCTGCTGTGGCGAGACTCTCAATGAATGTTTTGATGTGCTGTAAGCTTATCTGGAGGCAGCAGTTTGAGCCTTTATCAGACTGCAGATCTCATTCCAAGGCAGTGCATTCCATCTCTCTCCGGCTGCTGTGATCTCCGCTGAGCATTTCTTTGTTCTTTAAACCCCAGGTACCTGTGGGCTAAATAATGGAGGGATGTTGGCACCAGCTCTTCCCTGTCTCCTCTCCACTCCCCAGGTAACTTGCAAATATTGTGTGTTGAGCATGACGCATACGCCATGCACCGAAAATTGCAACATATTCATCAGTGCAGGTGGGGTGGGAGATTGCAACCTTCACGTGGTCCACCCTGTTTCGACAAATGCAATCAACCCGGTGTGCAGAATCAAATAAGATCAAATAGTACAAGTTGTCCGACAACTTTGGGCTGTGCACGCCATACGCAAGAAGAAGAAGATCAGTGCAGGTGAAGGGCATTTACGTGTGGTGCATTTAGAGGAATGGCTGCATTGGCGTTCCAAAGAGAAGGCACAGTGGCACAGCAGTAGAGTTGCTGCATCACGGCGCCAGGGACACGGGTTCGATCCTGACTATGGGTGCTGTCCACGTGGAGTTTTCACGTTCTCCCTGTGACCGTGTGGATTTTCTCCAGGTGCTCAATGTTTCCTCCCACATTCCACAGATGTGCAGGTTGAAAGGTTAATTGGCTTTTGTAAATTGTCCCTAGTGTGTTGGATTGAACTAGTGTACTGTGTGATCTCTGGTTGACGTAGCCTTGGTTTGCCGAAGGGCCTGTTTCCATGCTGTATATCTAAAACTAAACCAATAAGTAAAATCCTTCCCACAGGTGCTATCTGTGCGGAATCTGCACGCTCTCCTTGTGACTGTGTGGGTTTCCTCTGGGAGCTCCGGTTTCATAGAACATAGAATGGTACAGCACAGGAACAGGCCCTTCAGCCCACAATATTCTATGCCAAACATGTTGCCCTGTTAAACTAATCCCCTGACCTATATCAACGGTCAAGAGTCAAGAGTGTTTTATTGTCATTTTTCCCAAAACAGAACAATGACATTCTTACTTGCAGCAGCACAACAGAATATATAAAACCCATTCCCTATATATCCATCTGCCTTTCTAAAATTAGCATTATATTAAATATTAAATTGGCTGGCACAGTAGCGCAGCAGTAGAGCTGCTGCCTCACAGAGATTTGGGATTGATCCTGACTACGTGTGCTATCTGTATGGAGTTTGTATGTTCTCCTTGTGACCTTGTGGGTTTTCTCTGGATGCTCCAGTTTCCACCCACATACCAAAGACGTGCAGGTTTGTAGGTTAATTGTCTTCAGTAAATTGCCCCGAGAGTGCAGGATGCGAAAGTGGGATAACATGGAACTTGTGTACGGGTGATCAATGCGTTGGCGTGGACTCGGTGGGCCGAAGGGCCTGTTTCCAGGCTGTATCTCTAAACTGTATCTCCAAACAAAACATATTGGCAGAAGTTTGTACATGCAGTAAAGATAAACTAGCGTTCAAAAATTATTTAACTGCGTTTGGCTTGCAAAGGCCCTGACTGAAGTCCTGCCATCAAACGCTATATAATTGAATCCACAAATCCATATCTAGTGAGTAGCCCATACAGTGTGTGCCCATTGGTGCTGCATATAAATGAACAAATTCCATTAATCTTTTGATGGTCCAGATCTATAGTAAATGAACTGCCCAACACTAAAGCCAGACACAAAATGCTGGACAGACAGCATCTCTGGAGAGAAGGAATACCACTAGGGGCGCCGCATTGATGGCAGCCTCTGCCAACAGTCTGTCTGTCTGTTTTTTCTATCTTTTTTAATTTTAGTCTGTCTTAACAGTATGTTTTGGAGGTTTCTTTAGTTTTTCTATGTGGGGGAGGGGGGTAGTGTAAGGTAGAAACGATTTCCCAGTCACTTCCTGGCGAGGATGCGATTATTCTCCGAGTGGCGTCCTCGCCCCCCTCCTCGCGGCCTACCAACTGGATAAGTGCGGCCTTTCCTGCCTGGGACCGGGGACCGGACCAGAGCTTCAGCAACGGCGGCGCAGCGCTGGATTCATCGCGGAGCGGGCGATGCCTACCAGGATCGCTCCGTAGTGTTGAAACTCCGTTGAAGTTGGGCCTGCTGCTTCAACAGCGCGGAGCTGTGTTTCGTTGAGCTCCCAGCACGGGCGGCGCTGGCTTCAACATCGCGGAGTCCTGGGATCCCTTTGCCGAGGGCCGCCAGCGTGAATCTCCGCCCAGCGCGGCCTGTGGACTTCGGGAGCCACGGACTCCGGTAGGAAGTGGCTGATTCGGAGCTCCAAGACGATGTGGTTGTTCTCCCGTTCCGACGCCGGAGTTCCCATCATCCTGGCGAGCGGGCCTGAACATCGGGCACCCGTAGCGGTGACTGCGGAGGGCTCGGGAGGCCCCGACCACGCGTGAACATCAAAGAACATCAGCGGAGGATGACTGAACTTTGGTGCCTTCCCTCTCAGTGGGAACATTTGATTCTGCTGAGTGGGGATGTTTTATGTTGGAGTCTATCATGTGTTGTGTACTTTTTTATTCGTATGGCTGTATGGTGAGCACACATTTCACTGTACCTATTGGTACATGTGACAAATAAATGTATCTTGTATCTTGTGACGAAGATGAGGAAGGGTCTCGACCCGAAATGTCACCCATTCCTGCTCTCCAGAGATGCTGCCTGTCCCGCTGAGTTACTCCAGCATTTTGTGTCTATCTTTGGTGTAAACCAGCATCTGCAGTTCCTTCCTTCCCAAATTTATATATTTATTACTATCTATTGATTGTATATGGAAATGTATACGTCTATATTCTGAGAATTTACCAGTTCTGCGATAATCTGCAATCCTAACCTGTAAACTTCGCCCATCCACTCGAAAATCTGTTCCCATTGATATAAGCACAGTATGACCCTGATAAATATGGGCCTGTCTCCAAGGTACACAGTTGATGTTTGATTATGAAAAAGCAGGTGAATAAATATTTAATAAATAACATTGACTTCACTGTGTCAGTCAGGTTCGGCAGTGGGTCTTGCTCATCAGGGGGGGATGCACTCGAGCACATCCTTCAGCAACTGCAAGGCTCATTAAGCAAGGGAGGCAAGTGAATGGGATTGGTCTGGGCATTTAGTGTGTGTGTTATGCCAACCCTTTCACACTGTGGTCTTGCAGCAAGGCCGTGGCAAGGAATGGTCCGTGGTCGACCTGCTTGTCTGTAGAGCTCTCTTGCAACACACCCAGGATCAATTTATGGACAAATGCCACCAATTGGCACTTTTCCACTAGTTTCGTTTCGTTTAGAGATACAACGCGGAAACAGTTCCTTCGGCCTACCGAGTCCGCGCCGACCTTTGATCCCCGCACGCTTACGCTATCCTTCATACATTAGGGTCAATTTACAATTTTACCAAAGCCAATTAACCTACAAACCTGAATGTCTTTGGAGTGTAGGAGGAAATTGGAGAAATTTCTGAGAAAGCCCACATGGTCACAGGGAAAACGTACAAACTCCGTACAGACAGCACCCATAGTCAGGATTGAACCCGGATGTTGGGTGATTTAAGGCAGCAACTCTACCACGACCAAAATCATCATTTCATGTGAGACTAACTATCTGAATGCAGTTACACAAATCAAACATGGTTATTGATCTCTGAGAACACATCCAAGTACCAGTGACCCACGACTGTTGTGCCATGTTTAGTACAAACCACATCATGAAGTATGCAGATGACACAACAGTGGTGGGCCTCATCAGGGACGACAATGAGCTGGCTTACAGGGAGGAGGTGAAACAACTGGTGGACTGGTGCAATACGAACAACCTGATCCTGAATGTCGAAAAAACAAAGGAGGTCATCGTCGACTTCAGGAAAACCCGGCACAGTCCCACACCACTTCACATCAATGACAGCGATGTGGAGGTGGTCAGTAGCACAAAGTTCCTGGGGGTGCAGATCACTAACAGTCTGAGCTGGTCGAATAAGATCTCATCAACAGTTAAGAGAGCGCAGCAGCGGTTGCACTTTCTGCGCCGGATGAGAAGAGCTCACCTCCCCCATCCCATCCTCACCACTTTCTACAGGGGCACCATAGAGAGTATTTTGACCAGCTGTATCTCTGTCTGGTTTGGGGACTGTAAAGCCTCTGACTGGAAGTCCGTGCAGAGAGTGGTGAGGACAGCGGAAAAAATAATCTGGACCTCTCTCCCCTCAATCGGGGATATTGCGACCAAACGTTGCGTGTCTAAGGCCAGCAGTACTATAAAAGACCCCACACATCTCCATCACGGACTGTTCACTCTGCTGCCCTCGGGCAAAAGATATCGTAGCATAAGGAGCAGAACATCAAGGTTCTGCAACAGCTTCTTCCCACGAGCCATCCGGCTCCTGAATGCCATGTAATGGGCTGCCACCATTGTCTATTTATCCTTTTATCCTTTTTATCCATTTTATCCATGTTTATTCTTCTGTTAATTATCGTGTTGCACAGGGAGCCAAATGCAACGAAATTTCGTTTGGAACTGCATATATCAATGTATTTCTAAATGACAATAAAGTTTGTTTAACTTTGACTTTGTGTGACTGGTATTCAGCATGACAAAAGATAGACACGAAAAGCTGGAGTAACTCAGCGGGACAGGCAGCATTTCTGGAGTGAAGGAATGGGTGACGTTTCGGGTCGAGACCCTTCTTCAGAATAGTCAACATGACAACATGTTTCCATGGTGGGACAGTGACGAAGCTGGTAGAGTTGCTGCCTCACAGCGCTAGAGACGTGGGTTTGATCCTGACCATGTTCTCCCAGTAATCGAGCAGGTTTTCTCCAGGTGCTTCAGTTTCCGCCCACTTCCCAAAGATGTGCGGGTTTGTTGGTTAATTGGCCTTTCTAAAACTGCCCCTAGTGTTAGAAGAGGATGAGAAAGTGGGAAAATCTAGGACTAGTGTGAATGGGTGATCAATGGTTGACGTGGACTTGATGGGCCGAAGGGCCTGTTCCCCTGCATATCTCTGAACTAAACATAGCATGACATTCTAAGCCTAATTCCTGTGGATAACATTGGGTAACACAACGCACTGGCCAAGATCACCGTCTGCAGCTCCTAAGCGGTCAAATCTACAGGGTAGGAGGAAGGAGACTGACGTTATTGGCTTATTGTTCCCTAGAGTTAAGTTGTGACTGTGATAGAATGGAGTCACAAGGAACTGCAGATGATGGAGTCTTTAGCAAAATACAAATTGCTGGAGTAACTTGGTAGCTCTGGCAGAATCTGTGGAAGACATGGATAGGTGATGTTTTGGGTCCCGGCCCCAAACATCATCTGTCCATTCCCTCCACAGATGCTGCCTGACTGCTGAGTTCCTCCAGCATTTTGTGTTTGGCTCAATGCTGTACAGTGAGTTGGCCTCTGATTTTGACAGAAGAGGAAATTGTTGGTGGAGGTTTGTTTTGTGTGAAAACCTATGAAGTGTACTGAGAGTCTTTAAATGTCACAGATGCTCAGAGAGATTTATTTTCTATTAAAATGTCTGCAAATGATTTAAGTGATTGGAAAAAAGTTAAAGAGTGATAAAGCTGGATGGAATCATCTTAAAAAGCTTACAGTTATAAATTAATACTAACATTAAATTGAAGTGAAATAACATACGGGAAATAGAAACATTCTTCTGGCCAATGCACCCCATTGAAACAAACAGTAACTCGATCTAAGGTGTAGATCGAGTGGATGTGGAGAGGATATTTCTACTAGTGGGAGAGTCTACGAACAGAGGGCTCAGCCTCAGAATAAAAGGAAGTACCTTTAGAATGGAGATGAGGAGGAATTTCTTTAGCGAGAGGGTGGTGAATCTGTGTAATTCATGGAGGCTGTCATTGTGTAATTTTAAAGCAGAGATTGATAGGTTCTTGATTAGTAAAGGTGTCAAATGTTACGGGAAGACAGGAAAATGGGGTTGAGAGGGAAAAATAAATCAGCCTTGATTGAGTGGCTGAGCAGATTTCATGGGTTGACTGGCCTAATTCTGCTCCTATGTCTTATGATCTCATGATCTCATGATCTTGTGATCTATGATCTATAATCAGCGGACGCTGGGCAAGGGACGGTAGAAAGAACCGGAAGGGGGGTCTTACCTTCCGTGCCTTGAAGGTTGGCTGCGGGAGTTGACTCTAGGGCACAAAGGCTGAAGATGGCTGGGCAAGAAGAAGGACGGTGGTTCACAGAACGACCGAATAGAGGCAACGTCTGCAATGGGCCTCTACGGCCAGCTGCAGCTGTGAAATGGTGCCAAAATCTGGCGTATATTGCATGTAGACTTAGTGGGTTGTTTCTTTGCAATATGTGCTAACCGAGGATTGTAGTATGTACAATACGGCTATAAGCTCACTGCCCTATATACAAAAAGGAATCTCACTGTATCTTGATATGCATGAGAATAAAGAAACCATTGACCATTGACCCATTAATTCTGCACCAGGTTGGACTGCCGGAGGATCGGGGAGATGGATTTCCTGTTGATAATACCGGGAATCCCAGAATGACAAGGCTCTGACATTGCAGTGTCGGAGCAGCGAGACATGAATGCCGGCTCACAAAGAAAGCTTATTCTGCTTCTAATATTTCCTGCAACGTATCTGCTCTGCATTTCCAAGTAGCAGTGTGGGAGCAGTTTAACAGCAGCAGTTCCCGTCAGTAGAACATGTCACGGCAGAATGATTCAGCCTGATACTGTAACTTTGTGTTACTGCCGTATGTCGTTCTGAAAATGGAACTGGTTACAAATTCAGAGGATTAAGAGATAGAGTCAGCTTCAAAGCGGGATGCTTTAGTTCAGGGACGTGCGGTCAGGGGAGGCAGGAGAGGCAGAGCCTCACCTCTCATACTCCCAATGAAAATAGCTGTTAAGAAAAGGAAAGAAAAATAATAATGAAATAAAATAAATATAAAGATTTTTCCACTGATCTGTGTTATAAATGTCATTTCTATATGAATCCAACCATTTTTTATAGTCAAAATTGCCAAATTTGCGCAGCTCCACTGCAAATACAGGGAGAAATGAGAGGTGAGGCAGTGACGAGCTGAGCCTCCCCTCTGAATGCACAACCCCTTAGAAACTGTATGGAGCGCGGGCAATAAGCGTGTGCCTGTTACTATCTCTCTGTATGTCACCAATGTAATGTGTGTAAACCCCTTCATTACGTCCTCACCCTCCATAGTCCAGGTAACTTATTTCACATATAAATATATTAAATTTGTGCTCTACTGGTCTCTTCAGAAAACTGCAATGAAAAAGCACCAGGGGAGGCAGCGATCACGTCTGCCTCACTGAGGGGGAGTGTCTTGAGCCCAATGGAGGGAGAGCGAGTGTCAATTATGTAGGCTCACGTAATTGACGCTACCTCACTCTCCCTCCACGTTAGCTAGCTTCAGCAGCGGCGGCGCAGCACTGGGTTCCACCACTGGCGGCGCTGACTGGTAGGTTGATTCGATGAATTGTAGCGGCCAATTTGGAGGCTCTGGGCCGCTGAGAGCTCCCAATTGGGCTCCACGCTGGAGTAATCTACTCTCGGCTTGGGACCCCGGCATCCACTCCCGCCCCCAGTCCTCTCCCTCCCTTCTCACCTTCCCTTCCCTCCCTCCCTTCCCTTCTTCCCTCCCTCCCTTCTCTCCTTCCCTCCCCCCTTCCTCTCTCTCTTTACCCTTCTCTCCTTCCTTCCCTTCTTTCTCTCCTTCCCTCGCTCCCTTCTTTCTCTACTTCCCTCCCTCCCTTCTCTCCTTCCTCTCCTTTCCTCCCAGACACATCACGCAAAGCCAACTAACACACACACACAACTAAGTTAGGATGGGATAGAAGCCAGTGCCTCCCCAGTCATTGGCCTCACCACACGTCACTGCTTTAGTTTAGTTTAGTTTAGGGTCATGTGTACCGAGGTACAGTGAAAAGCTTTTGTTGCGTGCTAACCGGTCAACAGAAAGACAATACATGATTACAATCGAGATATCCACAGTGTACAGATACATGATAAAGGGAATAATGTGAGTAATATTTCATGCAATAAAGTCCAGTAAAGTCCGATCAAAAATCGTCCGAGGGTCTCCAATGAGGTAGATGGTAATTCAGAACTGCTCTCTTGTGGTTGGCAGGGTGGTTGCCTGATAACAGCTGGGAAGAAACTGTCCCTGAATCTGAAAGTGTGCATTTTCATTTGGCCTGATGAGAGAGTGGTCGGTGTGTGCCTCATCGTTGATTATGCTGGTGCCCTTGCCGAGGCAGTGTGAGGTGTAAATTGTGTCAATAGAAGGGAGGTTGGTTTATGTGACACATGTTATACATGCACGTTCCTCTCCCACTTTGCTCTGTGCACTGGCGAATTCTAGTGGTGCCAAAAATATCAATGGTTCTACAAAGCTAACATGATATCAAATGGTCCTGGAGTTCGTTGAAACTGAAAAAATGCCGAGCCGATTATGTTGGAGGCTGAGACTCGAGGAACTGCAGATGCAGAGCAAAACACAAAGTGCTGGAGGAATTCACAGGTCAGACAGCATCTGGGGAGGACAATGGACAAACAATGTTTTGGTTTGAGACCCTTCTTCAGATTGCATCAGTCTGAAGAAGGGTCTTGACCCGAAATGTCATCTGTCCATTTCCCTCCACAGAATCTGCCCGACCCGCTGAGTTCCTCCGGCACTTCACATCTTGAAAAAAACAGCAGATGTTGTAAATCTGAAGTAAAAACAGAAACAGCTGGAAACGCTCAGCATGTCAGGCAGCATCTGCGGAATGAGGGGATAAAAAAGTATGGTTCAGTTCAAAGAGACTTTACCAGAGAGGTATTATTATGAGTAGGAAGGAACTGCAGATGCTGGTTTATAGTAAAGGTAGACACAAAAAACTGGAGTAACTCAGCGGGTCAGGCAGCATTTCTGGAGAAAAGGAATAGGTGGCGTTGCCGGTCGTAACCCTTCTTCAGACCTTCAGGCTTCAGAGTATTGTTATGAGTTGAATATTCTAGGTCTCAATATTCACACATTCATCCAGGTTCCACACATCCTTGTCTTGTTTTTATAGATTAGA
Organism: Raja brachyura; assembly: GCA_963514005.1. Next base: position 36,007,751 of record OY740793.1, read on the forward strand.
TTAGATACTTTTATTGCCACCTGTGACTAATCACAGTGAGATGCTTTGTTTTGCAAACCTAGGTATATGAAAAGTCCCCATGTAAAGGGCAGCTACAAAATTACAAAGCACCCATTTTTTTGCCCCAATGGTCCCCCCCTCCCTCCTTACCACACCCCCCTTGGTCCCCCTTAGTTCTCGGTGACCCCTCCACGCCGGGTAACCCCCCCCCCCCCCCCCAATTTGTTCTTGATGTCCCTCCACTCCGCGTTGCCCTTTTGTCCTTGTGTGACCTCGGGACTCCGACCTCCGGTCTCTGGACTTCGACCTCGGGACTGGCCTTACCACTCCCTGAGACTGTAAACCTTTCACTGGAACCCTTGAAGTTTTCCCCATTTCCCTAACTGTGGTCTATGTCCAGCTTTAATCACTCTTTTTTAAAAAACTTGAATCATATTACTGTTGATAACTACTCCAACTGCCCAAAGCTTGGAATACCAAGATCACAGAGGAGCAGGATTAGCCCATCTGGCCCATTGAGTCTGCTCAGCCATTTGATCGTGGCTGATCTATCTTTCCCTAACAATCCCCTTCACCTGCCTTCTCCCTGTAACCTTTGATGTATTTTCACATTAAAAACATATCAATCACTGCTTTAAAAGTACCCAATGACTTGGGCGCCAGTAAATTTCACAGATTTGCCACCCTGAAGCTAAGGAAATTCCTCCTCATCTCCATTTTAAAGGTCTATCCAGAATGTATAAATGAACGAATGAATGAATGATACCTTGTTGTTACATGTGACAAGTCACTATGAAGTTCTTTGTTTTGCACACAACAAGTATGCAAAGAGTCACCACATAAAGGTGCTGACAAAGTTACAAAGTGTTCCATTATACACGAACCATATTTAACACATCCCATTTGTGGTCCCCCTTTGTTCTCCGTGGTTCCCCCACGCCAGGTCCCCCTTTGTACTTGGCAATGTGTTGGCCATCCAGGCCTTTCATTATTTGGTAAACGGTGAATTTACCAGCACCAGAGACCCGGATTAGATGCTGACAACAGGTGCTTGTATGAGGTTTGTACATTCCCCCTGCCACTGCATGGGTTTTCTTCGGGTGCTCTTGTTTTCTCCCACACTCCAAAGATGTACAGGATCGTGGGTTAATTGGCTTCAGTAAGTTGTAAAATTGTCCCTACTGTGTAGGATATTGTTAGTGTATGGAATGATCACTGGTCGGCACGGACTCAGTGGGCTGAAGGGCCTGTTTCCACGCTGTATCTTTAAAGTCTAAGGTCTAAAGTAATGTCTAAAGAAAAGACACAAAGACACAAAAGGACAACAAGACACCTTTCTTAAGAGTCCCAACCCAAAACGTCACCTATCCATATTCTCCAGAGATGCTGCCTGACCCGCTGGGTTATTCCAGCACTTTGTGCCTTTTTTGTAAACCAGCATCTGCAGTTTCTACATTATAAGTTAGGCAAGAGCACTTCCGAACGCACAGAACATTAGTGCTAATGTGTAACCCAGAACAACGGCAGGACTTGGTGGCTGGGGAGCCAACATTGAGTCCAGGACACATGGGGTTTAACAGTGTGAAGGCAGGTCCGGTGGGAATACAGCATCTGTAGCAGTGGGGATCATTCAGCAAATCTGTGTCAGTTCAGAGCAGCCAAATGCTTCAATTGCAGTAATCAAGAGCTGGTGGAGTCTGTACACACGGTGACAGACTGCTTGCTGGGCAGTTTCTCAATGGAAGAGAAATGATTGCAGCAGAAAGCTACAGAAGGGAGGCTTACAAAATGCTGAGGCAGGCAGGCAGTGCAGAGACGGCTTAGTAAACAGCAACCACACGACCAGAGGCGGCAGTGAAAAATGCAGCACCTCAAAATTAAAGGTTAATAACCAATGCAACATATGAAAATTGATTTTGTGACTGACTGCACTGTCATAGACATAGACATCAACAGAATATAATAAAATGTCATTTCGCAAGAAATACATTAATATTGTTTCTTCCGTGAGGGAAACCCGGGTTTACTCTGAACAGAACAATGTTTCCTAGGTTGTTTAGTGCAGTTAACCTGCTTCAGCAAATATAGCTATCAACTATCACCATGAAGATACACAAAGTGATGGAGTAACTCAGAGGGTCAGGCAACATCTCCGGAAAAAAGGATGGGTGCTGTTTCAGATTGGGACCCTTCTTCAGAACCCGATCCGAAAACGCACCCATCCTTCTTCTCCAGAGATGCTGTCGGCCTTGCTGAGTTACTCCAGCACTTTCTGTCTATCTTCAGTATAAACCAGCACCTGCAGTTCCTTTCTACACATTTTGTCATCTATCGTCCTATCAGCTTCCCGTTTATTTTTCTTCTATGAAATTCTAACAAAAGCTATTTTTTTAAAAAGGTGTTATTAAAAATAAGCTAATAACAAAATCCTGTTATCAGGCAACAGAATCACCCTCTCACCAACTAGCGAGCGGTCCTGAACTCGCATCCGCCTCCTTGGACCCTTCGAACTATATACTGAACTTTATTTTGCACTTAACATTATACCCTTAATCCTGTATCAGTACACTGTGGACGGCTTGATTATAATCATGTACAATCTTTTCGCTGACTGCATCATACGCAACAAAAATAGCACGGAACAATAATAAACTAAACTAATCTAAACCTAATGGAACATGGAACATAGAAGAGTAAAGCATAGGAACTGGCCCTTTGGCCACAGTGTCTGTTCTGAAGCTGATTCCAAGATAAAATCTCCTGTATTTCCATGTACCTATCTAAAAGCCTCTGAAATGCCACTATCGTGTCTGCCTCCACCATTACACCCCTGGCACCCTCCGCCCCCCGGGGTAAAAAGAGATCTTGCCCCACGCATCTCCTTTAAACTTTGCCCCTCTCACTTTATAGCTATGGCCAATAGTCTTTGACATTTCCAAAGGTTCTGACTGAGTACACATCCTATGTGAGGCTCTACCTCACATCATTCTCTATACTTCTATCAGGTCTTCCTCAATCTCCGGTATTCCAGAGAAAACAAACCAATTTTGTGGAACTTCACCTTGTAGCCAACGTCCCCTAAGCCAGGCAGTATGCTGCACCCTCCCTGAAGCCCCCACATCCATTGTGTAATGGTGGTAGTATAATTGCACGCAGTATCCCAAATGTGGCCTAACCAAAGTTTTGTAGACCTGCATCACGATTTCCTGGAGAGGCAAAGAACTGCAGATGCTGGAATCATGAGAAAATCACAAAGTGGAGGTGGAGTAACTTAGTAGGTCGGCAAAGTAGGTCGGTAGGAGGGAATGGATAAGTGATGTTTCGGGTCTAAAGAAGTGTCCTGACCCAAAGTGTTTCTATCCATTCCCTGCGCATATGTTGCTTGCCCCGCTGAGTTATTCCAGCCTTTCATGTTTTGTTCATGGCTTCCTGACTCTTATATTCAACGCCCCCATCAATGAAAGCAAACCTACCATGTGCCTTCTCTATCCACTTGTGTTGTCACTTTATAGATATGATCCCTCTGTGTATCAATGCTGTTTAGTTTAGCTTAGAGGTACAGCGTGGAAATGGGCACTACAGTCCACCGAATCTGCGCCGACCAATGATCACCCCGTACATCAGCTCTATCCAACACCCAGGGATAATCAACCTACAAACCTGCTCGTCTTTGTAATATGGGAGAAAACCGGAGCACCCGGAGTAAACCCACATGGTCACAGGGAGAATATACAAACTCCGTACAGACGGCACCTGTACTCAGGATTGAAGCTGGGTCTCTGGTGCTGTAAGGCAGCAGCTCTACCGCTGTGCCCCTGTGCTGCCCTGTTAAGGGTCTTGGCATTAACTGCACACTTTTCCCTTACCTACAGCTACATACAGTTAGTTCCTGTCTGAGTTCGCCTTTCCAATATTTCACCCCTTCTGTACTTAGTTGGGCCAAAGTTTGCGACAGTAATGAGGGCAAATCTATTGCCATTAGTTGTCGTTATTGTGTGAAGGCGTCAGCAACTCTGACATTTCCCTGTTTGCAGTGGGCGTCCTGAAGCTGGCACAGGTCCACAGGCCTTACTCTTTGCCGCCGTCTCCGACAGAATCAAGAAAAATCACTGGAACTTGTGTGAATTTCAACCAAAAAGGACACAAAGTGCTGGAGTAACTCAGCCGGTCTGGCAGCATCTCTGGAGAACATGGAGAGGCGACATCGAGGGGTCAGGTCTCTCCTTAAGACTGGATTTCAACCATTCTGTAGACATTCCTGATGGAAACTACCCTGAATAACTTTTGTTTAGTTACAGTAAGGGGCAGGGAATTTTAATGGTGCTCAGCCATAATTACAGCCTAGAAAACCTGCTGGCTCTATGAAAGACATTATATGTGTACAAAATTATATATGATCATATTATAATTGTGTTAGATCAATATTCCCAAATAAAAGGTGGACATGGGTCTTTGAAAAAGTTAATTATTGATACTATAGATTTTGCTTTGGCTATACTTATATATTCCGATCATTTATTTAACACTCTGTATAAAGTTTGAAAATTTACTTGAAAATTAGTTCCTGGTTTGTTCTCTGTAATCATTCATTAATGTGATCAGCTGATCAATGATTGATGATATCACCACTGCTGTATATGAGGGATGTTATGTGTAGGAAAGACCTGCAGATGCAGTTTAAATCGGAAGTAGACACAAAATGGAGTAACTCAGCAGGACAGGCAGCATCTCTGGAGAGAAGGAATGGGTGACGTTTCGGGTCGAGACCCTTCTTCAGACTGATGTCAGGGGAGTGGGCGGGACAGAGATAGAATGTAGTCGGAGACAGTAAGACTAGTGGGAGAACTGGAAAGGGGGAGGGGATGGAGAGAGAAAGCAAGGGCTATTTGAAGTTGGAGAAGTCAATGTTCATACTGCTGGGGTGTAAACTACCCAAACGACATATGAGGTGTTGTTCCTCCAATTTGCACTGGGCTTCACTCTGACAATGTAGGAGGCCCAGGACAGAAAGGTAAGATTGGGAATGGGAGGGGGAGTTAAAGTGCTGAGCCACCGGGAGATCAGGCAGATTAAGGCGGACTGAGCAGAGGTGTTCAGCGAAACGATCGCCGAGCCTGCGCTTGGTCTCGCCAATGTACAGAAGTTGACACCTGGAACAGCGGATACAGTAGATGAGGTTAGAGGAGGTGCAAGTGAACCTCTGCCTCACCTGGAAAGACTGTCAAAGTCCTTGGATAGAGTCAAGGGGGGAGGTAAAGGGACAGGTGTTGCATCTCCTGCGGTTGCAGGGGACAGTACCTGGGGAGGGGGTAAAAGTTTGGGTGGGAAAGGACGAGTTGACCAGGGAGTTGCAGAGAGAACGTTCTCTGCGCAACTAATACAAACCTAATGGATGAGAAAAAACGTTTTCACCCAGAGAGTTGTGAATTTATAGAATTCTCTGCCACAGAAGGCAGTGGAGGCCAAGTCACTGGATGCATTTAAAAGAACGTTAGATAGAGCTCCAGGGGCCAGCGGAATCAAGGGATATGTGGAGCAGGCATGGGTTACTGATTGTGGATGATCTGCCATGATCACAATGAATGGCAGTGCAGGCTCGAAGGGCCAAATGGCCTCCTCCAACACCTATTTTCTATGTTTCTATGTTTTCCCTGTATTTTTGGAGGCTGAGGAGAGACCTGATAGAAGTGCATAAAATTATGAGAGACACAGATAGGGTAAACAGTCAGAGCCTTTTTCCCAGCATGGAAATGTCAAGGACTAGAGGGCATATCGTTAAGGTGAGCGTGACAAGGTGTAAAGGAGATTTGCGAGGCAGTCGTTTCTATACAGCGGTGGATGTGTGGAACGTGCTGTCAGCGATGGTGGTGGAGGCAGATATGATAGTAGCATTTAGGGGGCCTTTGGACAGGCACTTGGATATGTAGAGAATGGACGAATATGGATCACATGCAGGCAGAGGAGATCAGCTTAACTTGGCATCATGTTCGGCATGAACATTATTGAGTGAAGGGTGTGTTCCTGTGCTGTTCTATGTTCTATGAAATTCTAACATGTGCCGCTTTCAACAATAGCATTTATTTAAAATAAGTTAAAATAGTGAGATTAAACGAGAACTTACCAGTTCGAAGTTTGATCTTTATTTTATGAGGAGTTACGATGAGGGATTACGTGAAGAATCCTGGCGCTGGATCGGCATACTTCAAAGCAGCGGCATGAAAAACACAGAAACCAATAGCCGAAGTAAAATAGTAAGGCTCAAAATAGACTAGAACTACCAGATGATCATTTACATTATGAGGGTTGGGAGTGGAGGGCACGTAATCCCTCATCGTAACTCCTCATAAAATAAAGATCAAACTTCGAACTGGTAAGTTCTCGTTTAATCTCACTATTTTACTTCGGAGTCACGTGAGTGACTACGTGAAGATTTTGAAGCTCTGTGTCTTTCATGTCGTAAATTCATTTCATACGACTCTGTTTAGTCAAAACAGTAGTGAGTAAATAGTATTTTTAGGACATTGTTACAATTTATGTAATAAGTCCTTTAAGCATAAAAAAGAACAATTTTTTAAAAATAACCCCTCTATCTTAGGGGAAAATTACAAAATAAATTGATAAATGTTGTCAATGGTAACATAAATCGATAATATAAAACAAAGCAAGCATTAAAGAGAACCCATTACTGTGTGTCCAAACCTGGCACCGTGACAACAGGTTTATTCTAGAACTTTGAAAATCTCTTCTCTAGACCGCCCTGCGGCCTCTAAAATTTTATCGAGTAGCACGTCCTGTACCTTTGCCACGGACGTAGCTGCCGCCCTAGTGGAGTGAAATTTAAACACATCAGTATCTATTCTTGCTAGACACAAACCATCCAGAAATAGTTTGAACTAAACCTTTTGTATGTGGCTTTTTGTGTGTTATTAATAACACTTTCTCAGAACCTCTGAGATTTTGGTTACCTCAATGTATTGAGTTAAATGCTTAACCACACACAATGTTTCATCAATAGGATATGGTTTAAACATTACCTTCATTCCAGTTCTTCCTGGTCTGCTTTGTTTGATCAAGTCATAAACATAAAACATAATGTTATCTGTAGTCACATGCATGCAATCCAACCGTTACAACTGCAAAGCTTGTACTCTTTTTGAGCTGATACCAATGCCATTAACTTTACCACCTTGAATGTTAATTTCTGCAAAGACATTGAATTAATTGGAGTCCATTGTTTAAACAAAGTGAGAACAATGCTAACATCCCAAATCCCTGTATATATGGGTTTAGGATGATTTTTATTGAAATTCCTTTCATGAATCGGGATACTAATGGGTGAGACCCAACTGAATTCCGACCTGAAATTTGTCCTAAATAGGATGACAATGCACTACGAGCACAATTAATGGCACTATAACTCAAATGCTCATCAAACTGTAACCCAGCAAGGAACTCTAATACATTTGAAATGTTTGCAGTATGATAAGATATCTTTGACTGTGCACAACTTCCCATTTCCTTATATGCGACTTATATTGTTTTAGTGCTATTCCTCCAAGCTGCAACTATAACATCCATGGTCCTGTCCCACAGTACAACTCTTGCAATGGTCTGGTCAGAACCTGCAGATTAACAAATACATATGATCATGCAATGGATGAATTCCTTTTGTTACTGGTTGTGTCAACAGATTGTCGCAACTGGGTATTGTCATACATGGTTCAATAATCATATTAGCATCAATGGGAACCATGACTGCGTGGGCCAATCTGACACCACCAAAATTGCCTTCGACAGCGTCTTGCGCTTTTTATTGAGACATTGCCCAATGAGACAGAATGGGGAAAATCATAAAAGAACAAATTCCCCAGTGTAGCGAGAAAACATCCACCGCTACTGCCCCTGGATCGTGTTCCCCAAGACACGTATTTGGGCAATTGGTGATTCAATCTAGATGCAAACAGATCAATGTCCGGTACTCCATACCGACTGACAATATTTTGAAATTTTGTGGATTAACATCCATTCTGTATTGTCTTTAAATATTCGTGATCTTTTGTCTGCCACAACATTGTCTCTCCCCGAGAGATAAATAGCTGAAAGCCAAATATTTTTTGCCATACACCATTGCCACATCTGGTTTACCAGATGATCACATGATATTGATCTGACACCACCCATGTGATTGATATATGCCACAGCTGTGGTATAATCTATTTGTACTTGGACATGCAAATCCTTTAATGAAGGGCAATAAGCTTTTAATACATAAAATGTTACCAAGAGCTCCAAATAATTAATACCATATGTTTGGAACAATAACTCCTCTTGGACAGCCCATCTGCCTCTACAGCTGGTCTCATTATCCGTAGCCCCCCCCCCCCCCCCCCCATCCCATCCGAGAGAACTTCGTCATTTAGCAAAAACACTACTCGCTGATGAACTACAAAGTTCTTAGCAGCTTATGGAACATTCTCAATCCACCAATGTAATTCTGATAAAGTTCCCTTAGGCAATTGCATTGGCCTATCAAATGGCTTGCTCGCTGAATAAGCGCTTGAGTTTTTGCCCTTTGAAGATTTTGGTAATGTTGACCACCAAACTCTACTGTCTGGAAATGCTGCTGCCAATTTACCAATAACCTTGGCAACCTCTCGGATGGAGGGATAAGGTTTGTAAATCAGGTCTTGACACACATTTGTCAAATCCAACACTTATCCATTGGTAAAGTTACCAACATGGTAACTGAGTTAATCTCAAACCCCAGATATTCAATGGTTTGGGATTGCTGTAACTTAGATTTGTTGGATGGATCAGGAACCCAACTTCTCAAACAACTTGTAGTTGCTGAGACTAATTTTCCACCTGGCTCCTGATTAGCATTGACAATTAAATGTCATCTAGATAAGCCATAACGATGTACTTTTGTGCCTAAAGCAGTGCAAATGCTGGCTTAATCCTTTAAGGCAAAGCTTGTAGTACCACAAACTGTCTCATCCATAAACTTTAATTATCTACGAAATTATGGTGAATTGGGACCGAAATATGCATCTCTTCAATTTATTGTAGCCATATAACCACCTGTTGATACCTGCTGTATTGCAGTGTTGAATGTGTCCATTTTAAAATTTTTTACTGGACCATATATTTAATTATGTGAGATCTAACATGATTCTACAACCCCATCTTCTACGGTCTGGGGAAATATTTGATACAATTGTTGTGGATCCTTTCCTGTTTCTCAATACCTCCTTCCTCACACAAATTCTTACGTCTTTGTCAATTTGAATTATTACAAGACTATAAACATGAAGAATGATAAGGCTATAGTGTCCCAATGGATCCATACCTCTTCATCATCAACATTTGGAGTCTACCACCAATCTGAGGTTCATCCAAACATCCTTCTTAATAGGATTAAGTTTTGTACCTCTCCAACTGTTTGACGAAATTACCTCCTTACCCAAAATATGGGTGTACATTCGTTATTTTATTTAATATATGGTCCCTAGATAAGGGACGTATCAGATTTAAACTGATAAGAACAGATACCATACTTAATCTTAGCCAAAAAGCCGAGAAGCGATTTGCTGGCTGGAAATTCTTCCTTATCATACTCCTGCCTCGGCTCAAATCAAATCCCTTTTCCATATGACCAGCCTACTGGCCAACTGAAGGGTTTCATAAGACCAACAGTTTTTTCCCCTTCATCCATACTTAATTTGCTTAAACAGATTTCCTCCGAATCAATAACCAGGAGTTTGAACATTGCTTGTCCTGTAAATCTTTGGATGTAAAAGAGGCCGAATGGCAATCTTCCATTTATATAATTTAACTCAAATGAGTTTGCAGAATAAACCTAACATATTTTGTTTTATTCTGAACTTTAGTCATTCCACAACCTTCCAGCTTGTCTTAAAAGACAGTGATGCCAATTAGTTTGAGGATTCTTTTAATCGTAATTCCTGCGCCCGCATAATTGCTGACATTGGCGCCCAAAACCCGGATTTACCAGGTACCTTCTTAAAGGTGTTTTGGAATGCTTCATGCATTTGCGTCATCCTTGCGCATCCTAATGTTTCTTATATTCTGTATTATTCCAATTTTAGTATATGTGCTGCCGAAGCGAGCACATGTTTAAATGCAAATCTGCTGTTTCAACCATAACAGCTTCTTGAGGCAGGTGAGAGACCATATAATTAACATTGGCCGCCAGGTTCCTTCCATGGCCTCACCGCCTCCACCAGGTATAGTAACTTTGTGCCCCTCAGACACACCTGGATTTGCATTGTGGTGGGTACTTCTGACCACAAACACCACTTTCAGGGTCTGTCTCATACAGCCCTGGTACTCCTGAAACTCGTTCAAGGAGACTTCCTCCAGTCCATACCCAGGCACTGGGGTTTCAAATTCCCAATTCGAATTGGCACCATATTCACGATATGGAACCCCCTCAGGGCTGCCTGGGAATATTCTGGGTACTTAGACCCTTGGTTGATATTATTTGGAGTATTTCCTCCATTAGATCCATACTTAGCCAATTTTAGGCTTACCTTACAGGATCTTTTAGAAACCTCAGGCCTTTCAAGCCTCTTTTTACTTTTTAGGCACTGGGTTTTCAAATTTTGTTTGTGGAGCAACTAAAGGCTCCCTAACGGGTATTTCAATCGGCCACCGGTATCGGAACCGGCTCCGCAATAGTCTGCTGTCCCGACTTTTTACACCCCGGGACGCACGTTTTACCCGCGATTTTTTTAAAACATTTTTAATTTTTATTTTTATTTAAACTCCTGCTGGTTTCCTATCAGCCTACGGAGTTTTAAGAAAACGCCCTGGAAGTAAAATAATTTTACTTACCTGCGGGCCGTTTCCTTACCGCTGTGCTGGAGCTGCGCTCTGCAGCTCTTCCTTTGCCGATAGCGTCGACGTAATGCCGATCCAGCGCCAGGCGGGGTCTTCTTCACGTAGTCACTCACGTGACTCCGAAGTAAAATCAAAATCCTAGTAGTGAATGGTGTTTTCATTCAACGTCTTAACTAATACCTCACATGTCATCTTCTGAGTTGCCCATGTGTCCACAGCTGCCCATCCGCGCACTCCTCTGTCTGTTTAATGAAGATAACTTGCTCCACCAGTGCACCACGCTCGACTCCATAGACGTCTCAGAGATGGTTCTCATTATTTTGTTATTCTTCCACAAGCTGTCAGCAGTGGTAGCTGAACCACAACGTATCATCCTTCACATGAACTGAAAAGTTTGATCGGCCGTTTCAAAGTTAGGTCACATGCCAACCATTTGGTAGATCAGGGTCACATATAGGCCAGACCCTGAAAGGAACACAATCTTCCTGCAACGCAGGATATCAGTGAGGCTGAGTGTTCCTCTGACCACAGTCTTTACTGATGCAGCTTTTTTATTTCAGGCCTCCTTAATGACATGAACTTAAGAGTGGTGAGTCTCTGGAATTCTCTGCCACAGAAGGTAGTTGAGGCCAGTTCATTGGCTATATTTAAGAGGGCGTTAGATGTGGCACTTGTGGCTAAAGGGATCAGGGGGTATGGAGAGAAGGCAGGTACGGGATACTGAGTTGGATGATCAGCCATGATCACATTGAATGGCGGTGCAGGCTCGAAGGGCCGAATGGCCTACTCCTGCACCTATTTTCTATGTTTCTATGTTTCTAAATGTCGTGGGCCGAGCTGGTCGAGGGCAATGGAGGAGGCCCTGCAGTAGCCTAGGTCAAACCTGGGTTTACCTTGATCAGGGGAGCTCCACTACATCCAGCATGTGGTCTCTGGACTGAGGTCACTGGACTTTCTCTTTTGTAAATGGTGCCAAAATATGCTGACTTGTGCATGTGTGAGCAATGCAAAAATAATTCCACTGTACAGTGCACACATGACAACAAAGCACCACTGAACCAATGAACCATTGAACCAGATGCAGTGGTGGGATCTGCATGCAAAACTGTGAGCCTAGTTGTAGTTCTTGAACCTGTGCACGATCGTGGGGAACTTGGCCTCCATAGTGTCATAGAGTTACACTGTGCGGAAAGTCAACCATGCCAACCATGGTGTCTTCCTGAGCTGGTTCCATTTGCCTGCGTTTTTGGCCTATACCCCTCTATATCTTCCATATCTGTGTACCCATCCATATGTTTTAAAAGCTGTAATATGAATTACCTCCACCAATTCTTCTGGCAACTTTTTCCATAGAATCACCACCCTCAGCATGAAGAATCTGTTGCCCAGGTATCCTTTAAATCTTTTCCCTCTCATCTTAACTTATTTTATTTAGTTTGGCTTATAATGGTCATGTGTAACGAGCTACATTGAAAAGCTTATTTAGCATGTGCTATCCAGTCAGCGGAAAGACTATGCATGATTACAATCAAGCCATCCACAGTGTACAGGTACAGGATAAAGGGGATATTATTTGGTGTAAGATAAATTCTGATAAAGTCCAATTAAAGATAATTTGAAGGTCTCCAATGTTGTAGGTGGGAGGTCATAACCGCGCTCTAATTAGTGATAGGACCAGGGGGTACACAAAGTGCTGGAGAAACTCAGCAGGTGCAGCATCATCTATGGAGAAAGTGATAGGATCAGTTGATAACAGCTGTGAAGAAACAGTCCCTGAATCTAAAGGTGTGCGTTTTCATATAGCTATACCTCTAGCCTGATGGGAGAGAGGGGAAGAGGGAGTGACCGGGGTGGGACTGGCTCGTGATTATAATGATGGCCTTGCCGAGGCAGCGTGAAGTGCTTTCTAGTTTGGGACCTGTGCTCTAGGTAAAAGGCTATCTTCTCTCTGCCTCTCATGATGTTACAAACCTCCTTCAAACCATCCCTCAGCCTTCTTTGCCCCAAGGAAAATAGTTCCAGGCTATCTAGTCTCCCCTCATGCCTCAAGCCCACCAGACCCAGAAATATCCTTGTGAATCCTTTTCTGCACCTTATTTAGATTAATCACATTTTCTTCCTAAGAAAAAAGTGCTTTTTTGCAGATAGCATGAGTAACTGTTTCCTTGACCACCCGAAATAAAAGCAGAGAATGACTCTCTCTGACTTCAAGTGCAAGGAAGATTCAACGGGCCAGACGGCATCTGTGGAAAGGAGATCTGCTATCCTGCCTCCTCCTCTTTTCCAGCTTTTCTTTCCAACCCTCCCTGCAATCAGTCTGAGCAAGAACCCTGATCCAAAACGTCACCTATCCATATTCTCCAGAGATGCTGCCTGAACCTGCTGAGTTACTCCAGCATTTTGTGTCTTTCTCCCAGATAGTATATTCATTTTCAAGGTTGAACAAGCAATTAATTAAATAAGCTCACAATTCCATCAGCAGACATGAAACTAAAAATAATTCAGGCACCAGCTCTGGAGGAGTTCCATTTAATTTCTTGTTTTGATCAATGTGATTGAGTCCTGAAGGTGTGAGTTCATGTCCAGAATCTCAGCTTCTATTCTAGACTTGTGGAAATGTGGACGTGCTGTAGTGTCGGCGGTCTCATCTTCAATGGTGGAGCAGATTAAGGAATGAATGCCTTTGTTTGGGTTTGTTGCCTTTGTTTCTCCACTATCGGGTACACTTTCTCTCCCATTTAATAGCCTTGTGCGGTCTGAGAATTCCTATTGCTTATTTCTCCACTTCAGCTGCAGGGACGTTGACTGATATTGTTCTGAGGATCTACATCAAATGAACTTGGAGGAGGTGGAAATGGATGACCGACAAGTTCACCTCATGTGGGTGATGAACATTTGTGTGATACCATCTCGCACAGACCTGAAGAAGGGGTTCCAGTCCGAAACGTCACCCATCCTTTCACTCCAGAAATGCTGCCCGACTCACTGAGTTGCTCCAGCACTTTGTGTCTATCTGTCACACTTAATCTAAGGATGTATTTCAATACTCTCAGATAACCCAATACTGACAATTAACACAGTTCATACAAGTGATCTACTGCAGGCAGGTCATAAGCGATAGGAGTAGAATTAGGCCATTCGGTCCACCAAGCCTACTCCGCCATTCAATCATTGCTGATCAGGAAATTAACACAGTTTTCAGGAAAAACCGGCACAGTCCCACACCACTTCACATCAATGTCAGCGATGTGGAGGTGGTCAGTAGCACTAAGTTCCTGGGGGTGCAGATCACTAACAGTCTGACCTGGTCAAATAACATCTCATCAACAGTTATGAGAGCGCAGCAGCGGTTGCACTTTCTGCGCAGGATGAGAAGAGCTCACCTCCCCCATCCCATCCTCACCACTTTCTACAGGGGCACCATAGAGAGTATTTTGACCAGCTGTATCTCTGTCTGGTTTGGGGACTGTAAAGCCTCTGACTGGAAGTCCGTGCAGAGAGTGGTGAGGACAGCGGAAAAAATCATCGGGACCTCTCTCCCCTCAATCGGGGATATTGCGACCAAACGTTGCGTGTCTAAGGCCAGCAGTATTATAAAAGACCCCACACATCTCCATCACGGACTGTTCACTCTGCTGCTCTCGGGCAAAAGATATCGCAGCATAAGGAGCAGAACATCAAGGTTCTGCAACAGCTTCTTCCCACGAGCCATCAGACTCCTGAATGCCATGTAATGGGCTGCCACCATTGTCTATTTATCCTTTTTATCCATTTTATCCATGTTTATCCTTCTGTTAATTATCGTGTTGCACAGGGAGACAAATGAAATGGAATTTCATTTGGAACTGCATATATCGATGTATTTCTAAATGACAATAAAGTTTGTTTGACTTGACTTGACTTGATCCATCTAACCCTCCTAACCGCATTCTCCTGCATTCTCCCCATAACCTGTGACACCTGTACTAATCAAGAGGTGATCTACTCACAGAAGTCATCCAATACTTGTAGGTTACTCAGTCCTCCCAGATGATCTGATACATTCAGTCTCCCAGGAACCTGCTTGCAATTCAAATAACTGGAGGTACTGACACCACTTTAGGGTGGCATGGTGGCGCAGCAATAGAATTGCTATCGTGCGGCGCCAAAGACCCAAGTTCAAAGGTTTTAAAGGTTCCAATTAAGGTACAGTGATATGCGAATTACCATACAGCCATACCAAAAAAAAGCACCAAGACACACAACTACATAAAAGTTAACATAAACATCCACCACAGCGGACTCCCCTCATTCATCACTGTCATGGAAGACAATAAAGTCCAATCTTCTTCCCTCATTCTTCTCCCGCGGTCGGGGCAGTCAAACCATCAGTCGGGGCAATCGAAGCTCCCGCAGCCGGCGGTCGAAGGACATATAGGTTTGTTGGGTAATTGGTTTGGCAAAATTATAAATTGTCCCTAGTGTGTGTAGGATAGTGTTAGTGTGCGGGGATCGCTGGTCGTCATGGACTCGTGGGTTTAAGGGCCTATTTCCATGCTCTAAACTAAAGTAAACTAAACTAATACTCCAGGAGCAATCTTCTACCACTTAGCATATGTGTTGGCATGTGGCGGCACCAAAAACATGGCGACTCTTTGTGTACATTGTATAATGCAATCAAATACAAAGAATTTGACTGTAAGTCGGTACCTAGGTAAGTTTGACAATAAAAAATCATTAAAGTATCATTTTAGTGTTGAATGCGCTGAAATTTCTAGTTTCTAATTATCTTAACTGTAATTCTAGAATTTAACTTTCATAGGTTAATCAGCAGATTGAGTCAAATTAGGAGGCTGAATTGTTTTGTGCTTAACATCCCTCACAAATGATTGTTGCTTTCTGTTTGCTGATTTGAAAAAATTAAGTGTTTCATGACTATGGATATAATTTTCTTCCCAGAATCATTACAAATAAGACACAGCATTATAAATATCACCCACTCGTGGATAATTGCATTTCTGTGCAGGCTTTGACTACAGTGCTTGATTAACGTGACTTCTGAATGCCTAACTCAAAATGCTCACATAGAACAAATCTATTTGGCCCATTGCAATTGCTCTGATTCTAACCTTACCCTGCACTGTTTAATATATTTTAGTTTAATTTAGTTTGGAGATACAGCATGAAAACAGGCCCTTCGGCCCACCGAGTTGACACCGACCAGCGATCCCCGAACACTGGCTCTATCCGACACAATAGGGACAATTTACAATTTTTAACTAAGCTAATTACCCTACAAACCTGCATGTCTTTGAAGTGTAGGAGGAAACCGGAGCACCCAGAGGAAATCTACGCAGTCACGTACAAACAGGGAGAACGTATAAACTCAGTACCGACAATACCCATAGTTAGGATCAAACCCGAGTCCCTGGTGCTGTAAGGCAGCAACTCTACCAATGTGCCACCATGCTGTGCTGTTTAATATACTTCCTTAGCAAATAACCAAATATTTTGCTGATGAGATAATGACCTTTGGCTTAATGGGCACTTGAATCGTACAGACATAGGAAGATATGGGCCAAATGCTGGGGAGATGAAATTAGGTTTAGGTTTATCATTGTCACGAGTATTGCTGCCGAGAACAAAGAGGGATCCGGCATGGCAGGGCCACCGTGAACAAAGTGGGAGCATTAAGACTACATTGAAGACTTTGTAGCTTTGTCAGCATCCAACCATATGCGACTCTTTGCATACTTGGTGTGTGATGTGCAAAGCAAAGAATCGCACTGTAACCTGTTACATATGATAATAAAGTATCATTTATTTATTCATTCAGATACTTATTAGTATTAGAATCAGTTGACTGATCCCTGATCCTCGATGAGTAAGATATGTTCTGATTCTCACCTGTGTTGTTTGATATTCTTTCTTTGCAAATACCAACTAATTCTCTTGCTGATCAACAAGTCTTGCCTTAATGGGCATTTTAATCATATAGGCATGTAAGGGTATGAGGAAATTCATTGTTTCTTTCTCAGCTGACCCCAAAGGGGTTATCCTGAAGAGCAACAGGGGATCTTTGCTATTTGTTCATCAACCAATATCAGAAAAAAAAACCCTTCATTTTAACATCTAACTTTCTCATGACACTTCTTACTGTGTGCGTCAATTAGCTTGGGGCTGTTTTAACATTGCAGTCAACTGTACATCCCAACCGGCCGTATAAAAATGCTTTAGGTTTCCTATTGGGATAGGCACCCCTATATGGAGAAAAATAAAATCACAAAATAGCTGGAAACACTGAGCAAGTCAGGCAGTATCCGCAGAAGGAGAAACAGTGTTAGCATTTCAAATCGAAAACCCTTCATTTGAACTAAATAAATAAGGGTCTTTAAGGTACCCTGCCAATTAAATCTTAATACAAACTTTGGAATTTGATACGGTCTCAATGCATTTCAAACAAGGAAGTTATCAATTGTAAATTTGGCATTAACACTGCAGTCAAAGGATCTTATTTTTGTACATCTATGCCTTTACTACCTGGATTCTTGACCATTTTGTTGTACTCCTCATGGTCTCGCTTTGTCCAAAGCACACATACACAGGAGACCCCAAGTCTGCTGCCAACTTCTCAACTGGTACCTTACTCCCTTCCCCAGCATCCTCCCGTTAGTTTTTGCCAATACCTGTAAAAATGTAATTCTCAATACACTTGACGATCAAACACTCTTGATTCTGTTAAACTCCACCTGGACAATGTGGAGCCTCTACATAGAGGTCTCAGCCTTCTATGTATAATGCGTAATGAAATAATTTAATTGAGGATGGAATAACATAATTGCAAACACAACATCTGAAGTCCCCGGCATCTATCAGTCTGACGATGGGCCCTGACCTGAGACATACCATTTATGTCCTGTTTGACCCATTGAGTTACTCCAGCACTCCAGTGTGATTTTTTAAATAACGTCATTGTGTCCATATGACTTTAGTGCAAGGAGCAGGTGTGCCTTGCTGTGGGATTAGAGTGATATACTCACCTTTGTTTAGTTTAGTTTAGAGATACAGTATGGAAACAGGTCATTCAGCCCACCGAGTTCGTATCGACAACGGACACCCTTACACTAGTTCTATCCTACACACCAGGGACAACGTACAGAAGCCAATTAACCTACAAACCTGTATGTATTTGTAGCGAGGGAGGATTCCGGAGCACGCGGAGAAAACTCATGCGATTACAGGGAGATCGTACAAACTTCGTACAGACAGCATCTGTAGTCAGGATCGATCCCCTGTGTCTCTAGCACTGCCAGGCAGTAATTCTATTGCTGCGCCATGGTGACGCCAAGTCTTGATGCTGTTGGATAACTGTAGTTGTGCATGATCCATGGTACGACATGGTCCAAACTCAGGATATTCCTAAAAAGGCTTCTTCAAAAGGGGGGGTGTGCAGGGGCTAGCACAGTGGTCTTCCCCTCCCAGGCCGGCAGTCCGCTGGCTCCGTGCAGGGGATGAACTCGGCAACTTCTTCCTGCAGGCCGTGGGTCTCGAGTTTGGCCACGCAAGGCCTGTGGCCTCCTGGGAGGTTCATCTGGGAGCTGAATAGCCTCTCTAACCCTTCAAAGCTTCAAGATAACCGTGTTGTGTTAATTCTGGGTTCTAGTTCATTCCTACAACAACTGCTCCACAACTAGTAATCCTGTCATCTGCTGTCAGGGACCCAAGCTCCCACTTCTCTGACGCCAGTATAAAAAAAGCGAAAAAGTACAACGTAGCAAAGATGAGCGGGAAGCAAGAGGATTGGGTAATGTTCAAAGAACAACAGAAGATAACCAAAAAGACAATATGGGTAGAAAAGATGAGGTACGAAGGTAAGTTAGCCAAGAATATAAAGCAGGATGGCTAAAGCTTCTTTAGGTATGTGAAGAGGAAAACAATAGTTAAGACCAAAGTTGGACCCTTGAAGACCGAAAAAGGTGAATTTATTATGGGGAACAAGGAAATGGCAGATGAGTTGAACAGGTAATATGGATCTGTCTTCACTAAGGAGGACACAAACAATCTTCCTAATATAGTAGTGGCCAGAGGATCTGGGGTGACAGAGGAACTGAAGGAAATCCACATTAGGCAGGAAATGGTGTTGGATAGACTGATGGGACTGAAGGCTGATAAATCCCCAGGCACTGATAGTCTGCATCCCAGGGTACTTAAGGAAGCGGCTCTAGAAATCGTGGATGCATTCGTGATAATTTTCCAATGTTTTATAGACTCAGGATCTGTTCCTGTGGATTGGAGGGTAGCTAATGTTATCCCACTTTTTAAGAAAAGCAGGGGAGAGAAAACGGGGAATTTTAGACCAGTTAGCCTGACATTGGTGGTGGGGAAGAAGCTGGAGTCAATTATAAAAGATGAGATAGCCGCACATTTGGATAGCAGTAACAGGATCGGTCAGAGTCAGCATGGATTTACAAAGGGTAATTCATGCTTGACTAATCTTCTGGAATTTTTTGAAGATGTAACTAGGAAAATGGACAAGAGAGAGCCAGTGGATGTAGTGTCCCTGGACTTTCAGAAAGCATTTGATAAGGTCCCACATAGGAGATTAGTGGGCAGAATTAGGGCACGTGTTATTGGGGTAAAGTGCTGACATGGATAGAGAAGTGGTTGGCAGACAGGAAACAAAGAGTAGGGATTATACTGGTCGCTTTCAGAATGGCAGGTAGTGACTAGCGGGGTACCGCAAGGCTCGGTGCTGGGACCGCAGCTATTTACAATATACATCAAATATTTGGATATAAAGTAACATTAGCAAATTTGCAGATGACACAAAGCTGGGTGGCAGTGTGAACTGTGAGGAGGATGCTATGAGATTGCAGGGTGACTTGGACAGGGGAAGTGGGCAAATGCATGGCAGATGAAGTTTAATGCGGATAAATGTGAGGTTATCCACTTTGGTAGCAAAAACAGAAAGGCAGATTACTATCTAAATGGTATCAAGTTGGGAAAAGGGAAAGTACAACGGGATCTGGGGGTCCTTGTACATCAGTCTATGAAAGTAAGCATGCAGGTACAGCAGGCAGTGAAGAAAGCGAATGGCATGTTGGCCTTTATAACAAGAGGAATTGAATATATGAGCAAAGAGATCCTTCTGCAGTTGTACAGAGCCCTAGTGAGACCACACCAGGAGTATTGTGTGCAGTTTTGGTGCCCTAATTTGAGGAAGGACATTCTTGCTATTGAGGAAGTGCAGCGTAGGTTTACAACGTTAAATCCCGGGATGGCGGGACTGTCATATGCTGAGGGAATGGAGCAGCTGGCTTGTACACTCTGGAGTATAGAAGGATGAGGGGATCTCATTAAAACATATAACATTGGTAAGGGCTTGGACACGCCAGAGGCAGGAAACATGTTCCCGATGTTGGGGGAGTCCAGAACCAGGGGCAACAGTTTAAGAATAAGGAGTAAGCCATTTAGAACGGAGAGGAGGAAACACTTTTTCTCACAGAGAGTGGCGAGTCTGTGGAATTCTCTGCCCCAGAGGGCGGTGGAGGCAGGTTCTCTGGATGCTTTCAAAAGAGAGCTAGATAGGGCTCTTAAAAATAGCGGTCAGGGGATATGGAGAGAAGGCAGGAACGGGGTACTGATTGGGGATGATCAACCATGATCACATTTAATGGCGGTGCTAGCTCGAAGGGCCAAATGACCTACTCCTGCACCTATTGTCTATTGTCTATTATTCTTCCTTTAAGATAATTTTCAAAACCTCTCTGTTCTTTGACATGTTCGCTAATAACTCATTATATGTCAGAGCATAGTTTGGATGATTAGCCATGATGGTATTGAATGGAGGGGCAAGCTTGAAGGAATGAACGCTTATTCTTGCTTCTAATTTCTGTTTTTATGTTGAATTTCGAAGAGTTTGCTCATGGGCCTGTCCCTCAGCAATTTTTTAGGCGACTGCCGGCGAGTATCATAGTGCTGTCCGGTCGCCGAAAAAACGGCAAATGGACCCTCCATCCTACGACAACATCTACGACAATCAACAACAACCTACAACCTAGCCGACATCAAGCTACGGCAAGCTCCCGACAATCGTCGTGACTTAGGACATCCACCTATGACCACACCTACGACAACTTCGACGACACCTACGACAACCTATGTCCTTCCGCGACCAGCTACGACCTCGTCGGCGTCAACTGAAGCAAAACTATGTCATTTTCACCTCGAAAAGAATGGTGTCATCCATTTTTCCTGTAAAAGGTATTGTTTCATTGATCAAAATATATGAAAATAATTTGCTTTTCAATGCAGTGCAATGCTTGTGTTTGTGTTTGCTTTATTGCTCAAAATATATGAAATTAAAAAATTTGAATGTGATGCCTTGAAACACGACTTTGAAAAATATTCTCTTCATACATCAATTTGCTGTCAAAATGTCAAGCATTTCCTTTACTGATATTGAAATGTACAAAAGTTTTAACAACAACAAAAAGTTGATCAACAGTGCGTACAAAAATATTATAACCACATAAAAATTGAAATTATCCATAATAAATCTGTAAAGAATCATCACTTTAACAAACGAAAAGTTTGATTTATTATTAGATTATAAAGAGCATACAACAGGGCTTAAAAAAGTATCATAATCGCATAAAATGTGAAATTGTCTATGAGAAATCTATAAAGAATCATCACTTTGACAACAATAAAAGTTTGAATTATTATTACATTAGGAAGAAGATACAACAGTGCATACAAAAATAAATGTATTATACTCACATAAAATTGTACTCCCATTCGCCAAGGAGGTTCTTTGAGTAAAAATAAACTTCAAACTTCAAACTTCCGATATCCCCGAAACAAAATGCACAATGTCCACGCACTAGATTCGCCTGACCACGTGGCGCTGTGGACTTGGGTTTTTCCAATGAGCCAATGAAAGCACCGGCGAGAACCTACGATACCTGGCAAAAACCTACGTTAACCTGGCGACAACCTACCATAGCGTCTACCTCAGGAGAAGTCAAGATACGCTCATGTGCGACAAACCCACTGTCAAAACTAGATCTGTATTGCCATCTGCAGTTAAATTTTGGTACTACATCTGTATTAATTTGTGCCTTTGATTATCACCATCAATATTCTCTGTTTTTATTGTGATGTTGAATGTTATATATTTCCAGTCATGCTTTTTTTTTAAAGCAATGACTTCAGGTTTCTGGATTCAGTTATACACAATTTGTATAAATGGCTTGGGAACCAAAGCACTGACGGTTTGGTTGCTAGATTTGTTGATGACTCATACATATTGACTTATGCAATTCGGACAAAGGCCCTCGGCACAACTTGGTCAGAATTGACAAGTTGGGCCAAAAGACCTTTTTCCACCTGACCAAGTTGCTTAACCGAGCTAGTTCGACTTGCCTGTGTGTGGCCCATATCCCTTCAAACCCATCCTATCCATATAATAGTCAGATTCCTATAAAATCGTTCCCCATTTCACCTTAAACCCAACACCTCTGGTTCTCGATTTCCCTACTCTGGGCAAGAGACTCTGTGTATCTACCTGATCTATTCCTCTCTTGATTTTATACACCTCACAAGATCACCCCTCATTCTCCTGCGTTCCATGAAATAGAGACCAGGCCTCCTCAGCCTCTCCCAAGAGCTCAGACCCTCGGGTCCAGGCAACATCCTTGTAAATCTTCTCTGCACCCTTTCCAGTTTGACAGCATCTTTCCTATAACATGGTGCCCAGAACTGAACACAATACGCTAAATGCGGCCTCACCAACATCTTATATAACTGCAACATGACCTCCCAACTTCTCTACTCTAAATCTAGCCACATAATCTAATGGGGAAATATTGCAGTCCCTTGAGATGCAAAGAGAACTGGGTGCCGTGGCATCTGATTTATGAAAAGCTACCGTGTTATTAGAGGAAGGAATCAGCAAAGATAACAAGAGTTTCTTGTCCTCCTTGCCAGCCACCATCATTTCACCGGCGTCAAGGTCTGGAGGCCACTCATTTGCCTCATCAAGTGGAAACAAGTCATCCGGATCCCAGGAGACTGCCTAAAGAAAATACAAAGAGATCTTTCATTGCTGTGGGAAACAATTACAACAATAGGGAAATTATGGTTCATTTATAGAGAGCACTTTTGAGACCACATTTGGAACATTGTGTACAGTAGTTTAGTTTAGTCCAAGGTTGCATGATATCTCTACATGATGCAACTCAGTTATTTTTTTGTATTATTGATTTAAAGCGGTAGACTCTGCCTTACAGCACCAGACCTGGGTTCGACCTGGTTTCGATCTGGCCTACGGGTGCTATCGGTACAGAGTTTGCACGTTCTCCCTGTGACCGCGTGGGTTTCCTCCAGATGCTCCGGTTTCCTCCCACATTCCAGCAATAAAGGACATCGTTCCCTCCGCTATGGTCAGTTATAATGAGGGTTTACTGTAAACAGGCCAGAGCAGATAGAGTCGTCGTCGTCTAACACCTGCAGGAAAACCACAGGATGCCCGAAGCCGACAAAGGTTGAACATCTGTACAAGCTGGCGGGCATCGACAAACCATCTCAAAGACGTGATTGGGCAGCTGCAGTAGAATGCTTCAATGCAGACATAGACCCCCCACCCCCACCCCTTGCACAATCACCAACATGACAAGAAACGCCTGAAGCGTCGGAACAGCTTCATGGAACTAGAGCCAACCGCACCAGGCACCAAAACCAAACAACAGATGGAACCAGGACACCACCTGCCTTATACTACCTGGAAAGCCCTAAACCGCCCCTGCACTGGAGTGGGACGCTGCGGACTCAACCTGAAGAAGTGGGGCCTCTCCAACTCTGACAAGGGCAACTGTGGAGAGGTACAGACAACGGCCCACCTACTGACTTGCGGCAGAGAGGCATGCACTGCGGACGATCTCCGCAGAGGCACAGATGTAGCACTGGCTGTGGCAAAGCGATGGCAGAACGTCGTCTGACACACGAGCGGAAAAGCAGAGAGAGTGGTGTCTGTTATTGCTGATGACTGCAGATGATGGTTAATAGACGAAAGGACACAAAGTGCTGGGGTAATTCAGCGGGTCAGGATAGAATCATAGAAAATAGGTGCAGGAGTAGGCCATTCGGCCCTTCGAGCCTGCACCGCCATTCAATATGATCATGGCTGATCATCCAACTCCGTATCCTGTACCTGCCTTCTCTCCATACCCCCTGATCCCTTTAGCCACAAGGGCCACATCTAACTCCCTCTTAAATATAGCCAACGACTGGCCTCAACTACCTTCTGTGGCAGAGAGTTCCACAGACTCACCACTCTCTTTGTGAAAAAGATCTTCTCATCTTGGTCCTAAAAGACTTCCCCCTTATCCTTAAACTGTGACCCCTTGTTCTGGAGTTCCCCAACATCGGGATCAATCTTCCTGCATCTAGCCTGTCCAACCCCTTAAGAATTTTGTAAGCCTCTATAAGATCCCCCCTCAATCTCCTAAATTCCAGTGTGTACAAGCCGAATCTATCCAGTCTTTCTTTATATGGAAGTCCTGACATCCCAGGAATCAGTCTGGTGAACCTCCTCTGTACTCCCTCTATTACAAGAATGTTTTTCCTCAGATTTGGAGACCAAAACTGTGCGCAATACTCCAGGCGTGGCCTCAGCAAGACCCTGTATAACTGCAGTAGAACCTCCCTGCTCTTGTACTCAAATCCTTTTGCTATGAATGCCAACATACCATTTGCTTTCTTCACAGCCTGCTGCACCTGCATGCCTACTTTCAATGACTGGTGTTCCATGACACCCAGGTCTTGTTGCATCTCCCCTTTTCCTAATCGGCCACCATTCAGATAATAGTCTACCCTCCTGTTTTTGCCGCCAAAGTGGATAACCTCACATTTATCCACATTATACTGCATCTGCCATGCATTTGCCCACTCATCAACCTATCCAAGTCACCTTGCAGTCTCCTAGCATCCTCCTCACAGCTAACACTGCCCCCCAGTTTAGTGTCATCCACAAACTTGGAGATGTTGCATTCAATTCCCTCATCCAGATCATTAATATATATTGTAAATAGCTGGGGTCCCAGCGCCTTGCGGTGCCCCACTAGTCACTGCCTGCCATTCTGAAAATGACCCATTTACTCCTACTCTTTGCTTCCTGTCTGCCAGCCAGTTCTCTATCCGCATCAATACTGAACCCCCAATACTGTGTGCTTTAAGTTTGTATGCTAATCTCTTATGTGGGACCTTGTCGAAAGCTTTCTGAAAGTCCAGATATAACACATCCACAGGTTCTCCCTTATCCTTAGGATCTATGGAGAACAAAGATAGGTGACATTGGGACTCTTCCTCAGACTGATTAACCCACCCATCGGCCAAAGTTTGTTTCCTAATACTTTATTTAATTTCCCCGAAAATTCATTTAATCTTTCTGCCTTCTGAGGAATCTTATCGCAGATTATTTTCAATGGACTTCCAGAAATGTTTGTTAGGTCCTTCTCTGGTCTATTTCCCATCTTCTTACACAATAGACACAATACAGATAAGATTCAAAGCACTCACACTCCTCTACACTCGCTCCTCCCTTTCAGTCTCCAAGGCCACTGAGATCGCTTCCACACAATGGCCAACGTCTAACAGATTCGCACTTCTCTCACACAATTGTACATTCAATTTTATTCAACCGCTAGTCAATCGTTCTATTCAATCGCTCAGTTCAATCATTCTACTCAATCGCTCTTCAATTGTTCGACTCAATTACCCTTCAATCGTGCACTCAACTTTCTTATCAATTTGATCTTATTCACAATCACTCATTCGACTTCCAGCCTGTAAACAAATAATTTTCAGTCTCCCAAACTAAGATGCCTAATATTTAAATTTTCTAGCAGCAATCTCTCCCACTCAGAACACTTTGAATTAACAAAGACAGACAAAACCGAACCACGCAAGCAAGACTATACTCAAACATGAAACTATTTCCCCAATTATAAGTAGACAAAGACACACCCCAATATACACGACAAGCATCCACTTATTATGACGATGAATCACACACTCTAATAAATCCTCCTCGTGGTGTACTCGGTCAACAGAATGATCCCTCCCCCGACACAGTGATCGGAAGAATACAAACCCTGATCGAACCACCATGAATCGGACTCTAACAATACTCACAATCCCGATTTAAACAAATCCCAAATATTCAATTTAAATGCACTCATACCCACATTATCCAACACCCAAAATCATTAAGCACCCACACAGTCAATACAAGTAGCGGTTTGCGATCTTAACACACTCACAATATGTTAACACACTCCCAATACACACAACAACACAGGAGGTAGTTCGGATCCAAAAAAGATAATTTACAATACACTACAGTCACAACACGCTAGCGCACAATTCACAAAGCCTCGATTTCAATTCCGCGTTGCGCTGTTAGCAACCAGTGAACCTCTGATACTAAAGATTTTCCCCTTCCTAGGGTACTGTTTGCTGAGGGGCAAAGAGTAACTTCTTAATTGACTACTTTTCCTCCTTCAGATACTTTTCCTCCTGCTAAGACTGGACTTCTATAGGGGACTTCTATCCCTCCACTCTAAGTTCTCAGAATTAGGGGTACTTTTTCCCATCTGGTTACTTTTCACCAAAAAAATAGTAAGATTAAACGAGAACTTACCAGTTTGAAGTTTGATCTTTATTTTATGAGGAGTCGAGTTGAGGGACTACGTGAAGAACCCCGTACAGCCGTTCGTGCGTCAATCTTCAAAGCAACGGTGTGAAATCACAGCAAACCGAAGTATAATGTAAGATAAAGACTAGAACTACCAGATGAAATCTATGAGGGCTGGGAGCGGAGGGCACGTAGTCCCTCAACTCGACTCCTCATAAAATAAAGATCAAACTTCAAACTGGTAAGTTCTCGTTTAATCTTACTATTTTACTTCGGAGTCACGTGAGTGACTACGTGAAGACTTCAAAGCTCTGTGATTTCATGCCGTGTGAAACGAGGATACACAACCACAGCTGCTTCATTGACAAATGAAGGGAAAACATTCATAATGCATACAGTCATAACATAGATGTAAAACATGCCGATGCTGTTTAAATGAAACAATAATATTTCCATCTCTCACCCAGATGGAACATATAACCAGAACATAAATAGAGTTAACAATACTCCTGGTTCACCAATGGGTCATTACAGATGTGTGGAGATTCATTCGATGGACCATACTCCAGCCGCAACAATGCGACCCAGCGGAACATAAATACCCTTGCTGCTGATGTTGTAGCAGCCCTGGTGGAATGAGATCTGGAAACAGAATCCATTAGTGCATAACACAACTCCGTTTTCCTCATCTGGAATGCCATGAACAATACGTTCTCCCAAATTCTTTGTGACTAACAACATTGCTAGTTCAGAACTCCAAGGCTCCTGATGACCTTGACATATTGTTGTATACATGTGTGCTTACCTTATCAAAGGTCCCCTGGTATGCCTGTGACTATTTTGAGACCTGACCCCCTTCTGGTCTGCTCAAGTATTTATAACATATTATATATTATAATTTACAGACATTATCATCCTGTACCATCACAATTATTTTGCGACAACCTGCTGCACTAAACCAGTGCCAGAAGGATAACTACCTAATAAACTCCAGCCAAATTTAAGGATATAGTTGCTGCCTCCTGGTGAAATAGTGTTCACAGATATCAACATCGCATATGGCATTATACTGGTCCTGGGACCTATGTTGAAACTATCCTACCCCTTGATAACCGGTGTGGACCCGACAGCGAGTCTTGTTCGTTACAGCCAATTCAATGAGGAAGCTCATTGAGCCAATTAATGGCCGTATTACTCTATAATTAACAGACAATCATTTAGCATGAACTCGAAACATTAGCAATCAATACCATTTTTCATGGAACATTAGCATAACAAACTCTTTCATCTCCTGGAAAAGAAAATATAGCCGTTTGGTGCTATGCAAACTCTTTGAACACATAGAAGGATAGATGTAACAACCCAAACCTTAGGACAGTTTGTTAGACCTGCAGAACATAAATTTGAGTTTATCATGAAACATCTGATTTCCGAAGCCTCAGGCTGAACAAGCAAATTCAAGTTTAAAATAACCAATAAGGTTATATAATTATTTGCAACAAATCGGGAATCAATTTGCATAATCACACAATAAGAACTTAAAGCCTCTTAATGACTTTATTTGAAACCTCGAGTGATGAGACAAAATGGAGGTAGCCATAAAAGACCCACCTGCTCCTTTTTGGCGAGAATGTATCTTTTGCCACTGCTATGCCAACTATTTTGCAACCAGTGAAATAAACATGAAACCAACATACATATGTATACACATATATATTCATATTAGGTGTTCCATTGAACCAGAATTTCATAATACAGTGCGATTCAACACCAACTCTGTGTTGCCATTACCCACACTTGATGATTCTCCTGTGGCAACAAAATTATGT
Organism: Raja brachyura; assembly: GCA_963514005.1. Next base: position 36,036,119 of record OY740793.1, read on the forward strand.
AACCATTCCAGTGATTCTTTAACCGATTGCACCCTCGTGACTAACATATGCCATCATCACAATGCATCAACCTGAACATGAGCATGACAATATGCTTATTTGTCCAATCACTCTATAGCCCATACAATGCCCGTAGAGTCTATAAATAGTTGATACTAATAACAGAACTTTTTGGGCAAGTCATGCAAATCTGTTCCATCTCCAAACTCGAGATGATCTTTCAGCTACTTGGTAACTACCTTAAATAGCAACTGTGGCCCGATTTCCGAGCCAGTCTAACAAGACAATCTTGGTCCTTATACTGAACCTGTGCAATTCTAACCTGCTTGAAACCCAATATTGTACATTTTACATTTACCGTTCAAAGTAGCTGATAATGTCTCAATCATTTGTACTGTATAACTAAGTATACACCTTACCAAACTGCAAGTGGTCCCTTAATTGTAGAGTAGCACAAGTCCAGTGCGTGGAACCTCTGGCCAGCTTTCATGCTGCCAGCAACTTCAGTGAACCGCTACTGCCAAAAAAGACATGGGATGCATTGCTGCCAGAACTATGAAACCTTGCTTGTTCCAATAGCTTGTGCTTCACCCTCCAGGTTACACCTATGGAAAAGTCTTACCTGAATAGAGGATTCGGCAGCCAAATGTAATGTCCCCCTGAGAGCGGTGTTCACTGCATATTGTGTTTGGGATGGTAACTTTCTTGTCAGGCATAGACCTCTGGCACATGCCCCGATCTCTTGGGCATGCTCTATGGCTATACCCTCAGACTCGGCGTTAAACTATACCAATCCCACATGCTCACCTCTTACATGAGGGAGCCATAAAGCAGGCCTGCTACACAGCTCTGCTGACACCATTTCCCATTTAGGCCATTAGCACCAATTTGCAATAGAATAAAAGGTTTACCTAACAACTACTAGAGCAGTAATGAACACTGTTTGTCCATCATCGTGACATTATTAATTTCAGCTGGTGTTAACAATGACCTAGATGGCACTTACTAATCAACCATTTAACAAAATAATTGTTGCACTACTTACACACCTGAATTGCATCTATGCACTTAACAATTAGTCCAACGACTAGAACTGTTTTATACCAACAACTGTTACCAAAGTCTTATTGACTGCAATCTGTTGCCCAGGCCGGCATCATGGCCAATTGAATACCTAAAAGCAAATCCCAACATCCTACAAATCTATTTGATAGGACTTAATCTAACTGGATAGAGGAGCCCAATTTCTCAAATATAGTTTGAGACTAGACAGCGGATTTTAGCACAAGCACGTTTAAACTGTGTATAGTTTTCTTTGAATACTTTTGTCATCATTCTGTTATATTGCCTTATCCTAACAATGCCTCCTCATCCCCCATGATCACTGTGAATGGGAATACCCTACTAAACTGCTATCCCCATAAAGCAGCCCTAACAAGGTACCCCTAGTGCCCATGAAGCAGCCCTGAACAAAGTAGCTGCTGGCCCGGACTTTCCCATAGCCCAGTATTTGCCATAGATTTGGCATTCTCATCAAGCAGCCCTGAGCAAAGGTGCTGCTGGCATAACCTCTCCAATAGGCTAGCCTACCATAACTTGGCATTCCCTTAGAGCAGTCCTGAGCAAAGGTACTGCTGGCACCGCCTCTGCAATAGGCTAGCCTGCCATAGTTTGGTATCCCCATGAGCAGCCCTGAGCAAAGGTGCTGCTGGCACAGCCTCTCCAATAGGCTAGCCTGCCATAGCTTGGCATCCCCATGAGCAGTCCTGAGCAAAGGTACTGCTGGCACAGCCTCTCCATCAGGCGAGCCTACCATAGCTTGGCATCCCCATTAGCAGTCCTAAACAAAGGTACTGCTGACACAGCCTTTCCCATAGGCTGGCACTGCCATAACTTGACATTCCCATGAAGCAGCCCTACCCAAAAGTGCTGCTCTCTAAATTAATTCCTAGAGGTGAAATCTCCCAACTTTCCCAATTGTACTGACTATTTTGTCAGTTGTCCCCATATCCTGGGGATTACTGTAGCTTGAGAACCCCATAGGTGAATTTCCCCTCACCAGGAATCCATATAAATATAATATATATATATAAATAGATACTCACGGTACCCTCATGGCACGCAGGCTAATGATTTATGTGAATTAACCCCATTACCTAGGGACTACTGTGGTCTGGGAACCACACATATACCTGGGTTTCCCCTGCACCGGGAACCCAGCTTAACCGTTTAGGTTAGTTTTAACCCCATGTGCTGGGGACTACTGCGGTCTAGAACCGCATATGCTTGGGTTTCCCCTCCCCGGGAACCCAGGCTGACCGTTCAGGTCCGCTAAGCCCCATCCCCTGGGGACTACTGCGGTCTAAAACCGCACTTATCCTCGGGTTTCCCCTCCACCGGGAACCCAGGCAGACCGTTCAGGTCCGTTAAGCCCCATCCCCTAGGGACTACTGCGGTCTAAAACCGCACTATTCTCGGGTTTCCCCTACCCGGGAACCCAACCTGTGGAGTCACTGACCGCGTTATCAGTGACTCCGATCGCGAACCCGACTTTCCCAGCTCTCCGCTTCCGCGGTCGGACCAGGGTTCCCCCCCCAAAGCCCTCGGCTGGTTCCCTTGTCGGCTATCGCGAACATCCACTGCAGAAACCCCGGAGGTTCCTGCAGAGACCTAGAACAGGTAAGAAAAATAGCACTTACCTGCAACTTTTTTAGACTTACCATGGAGGAGCTGCGCTGCTCCACAGCTGTCTGCACGAAAAACGTCTGACGCAATGACGCACGAACGGCTGTACGGGGTTCTTCACATAGTCACTCACGTGACTCCGAAGTAAAATCAGGTTCCCTTCTCTCAGTTACTCTTTGCTATCAGGTACTAATCAACAATCGAACAGAGGGTTACTACTCATGGTTGATCAGTCGCTATTTGGAATTAATCTCAAATACACTTTACAAACTTTGAACTTCTATATACACAGAATTAGAATTCTACCGTACAGGTCAGAACCTCAATATGATATTCTGTATTTAGGTATTTTAATTCTGAAAATTTAAGTTCACTCTGTTTGGACCAATTAGTTTTGGTGCCTTCTACTCAACGTACGTGGGTTTAAATTCAAATTTACTTGAACAATTAAATCTCGAATGGACTAGAGTATTCCCGGCCAATCTATACTCAAGCCACCAAGCCCGATGCGTTTACGAGAGTCCTCCCCCGTCACTTCAGGGAGGGATTTGGATATCTTCACACAGGCATGGTCTCTAACCAACCTAGGTTTTACCTTGTCTAAAGGGCTTCCTTCTCACCTGCTTGGCACCAGGTGTCAGCGCCTAGCCTCTTTGCACTGGCAGCCGTTCAAAAAGCTCCTTTTCAATCAGTGCTCCCAGCAACGACAGGTCAAATGCTTCACTGCTTAGCACGTACACCAGACTTGTTTTTCAATATCCTGTCAATCAGATACCAATGCTGGGCAGAGCTTTTAACCAAAATCTGAATTTGTGGCTTTTGCCAGCAGCTGCAGCTACCAACTACGACCAGGTTTTGGGCCTCTAACCCAGGAAAGGGATTCTAACCCAACCCTAGCAGGGCCTCTAACCCCACCCTGGTTTTAAGGGCCTCTACCCACCCCCCCCCCCCCCCCATACTTGCTAGACTCTGCTCTATGACCTCGTTGGGACCCTTACCCAAGCCCGTGAATGATCGATCTGCTCCAACTAGCGAAGTGCCGAAAATCAATGTGAAAACTGCACCGTGGCGCCAATTTCTGCACTCGCGATCAGGACAGCTCAACACCCTTAATCGCAAACTTGTGTTTGGGGGTCTGTTGAGATCCTGGATGAGCCCCAATGTAAATAGCTTGTACTAGGTCCCCCCCCCCCCACCCCCCAGTCTAGTTTCTGTCAATAAAACACTGAATCAAGCCCTTAAGCAACTAAACTTTATTTTGGAAAACACAACACAAATTCCCCTTTACAATACCTAACCACCGCGGGTTAGATCCTGGCCAAACCCTTCTAGCCTCGTGCAAGCAGACACACTCCGAAAGAACACGAAGTCCCAAACGTTATTCCAGAAGATGGACACAGGACCTCATGGGGACTACCTTTTATAGATCCCCGAACCTTGAATGGCCGAACTACATGGATGTGGTATCTGTACGGTCCAATAACACATATCGATTACAACAGTACATGATTGACAGTTCCCTAACCCAATAACATGGTAACTAATACATTGTGTTTGAAAGGTGGTTCTAGAAGGAAACCAACATAGATGAATTATGCAAGGTACATAAAAGTGCTGGAGACACTCAGCGGGTGCAGCAGCATCTATGGAGCGAAGGAGATAGGCCAAAACCCTTCTTCAGACTAATGGGGGGGGGGGGGGAGGCGGAGCGAACAAAGGAAAAAGGAGGAGGAGGAGCCCGAGGGCTGGGGGAGGGGTAGGAAGGGGAGGAGTCAGCAAGGGCTAACAGAATTGTGAGAATTCAATCTTCACGCCACCAGGATGCAGACTCCCCAAGCGGAAATATGAGGTGCTGCTCCTCCAATTTCCGGTGTTGCTCACTCTGGCCATGGAGGAGGCCCAGGACAGAGAGGTCGGATATGGAATGGGAGGGGGAGTTGAAGTGCTGAGCCACCGGGAGGTCAGGATGGTTAATCCGGACCGAGCGGAGGTGTTCGGCGAAACGATCGCCAAGCCTATACTTGGTCTCACCGATATAGATCAGCTGACATCTAGAACAGCGGATGCAGTAGATGAGGTTGGAGGAGGTGCAGGTGAACCTCTGTTGCACATGGAACGACTGCTTAGGTCCTTGAATGGAGTCATGGGGGGAGGTAAAGCAACAAGTGTAGCATCTCTTGCGGTTGCAAGGGAAAGTGCCCTGGGAAGGTGTGGTGCGGGAGGGAAGGGAAGAATTGACAAGGGAGTTACGGAGGGAGCGGTCTTTGCGGAAGGCAGACAGGGGGGGAGATGGAAAGATGTGGCAAGTGGTGGGGTCATGTTGGAGGCGGCGAAACTGACGGAGGACTATGTGTTGTATGTGCCGGCTAATGGGGTGAAAGGTGAGGACCAGGGGGACTCTGCCCTTGTAGCGAGTGGGGAGATGGGGAGAGAGAGCATCTATAGTGGGAGAGGGGATCCCCTGGTCCCTGAAGAATGAGGAAATTTCCGATGCCCTGGTGTGGAACATCTCATCCTGGGAGAAGATGCAGCATAGACAGAGGAATTGGGAATAGGGGATGGAGTCCTTACAGGAAGCAGGGTGGGAGGAAGAGTAGTTAAGATAGCCGTGGGAGTCAGTGGGTTTTTAGTGGATGTTGGTCAGAAGTAGGAGATAGTGAGGTCAAGGAATGGTAGGGAAGTGTCGGAAATGGTCCAGGTGTATTTGAGTGCCGGATGGAAGTTAGTGGTGAAGCGGATAAAGTCAGTCAGTTGTGTGTGGGTGCAGGAGGCAGCACCAAAGCAATCATCGATGTAGCGGAGGTAGAGGTCGGGGATGGGGCACTGGTATGCCTCAAACAAGGATTGTTCGATGTACCCGACAAAGAGGCAGGCGTAGCTGGGGCCCATGCGCGTGCCCATAGCTATGCCTTGTATTTGGAGGAAATAGGAGGAGTCAAACGAGAAGTTATTGAGGGTAAGGACCAACTCCGCTAGGGGGAGGAGAGTATCAGTGGACGGGTATAGGTTGCTCCTCCGGTCGAGGAAGAACTGGAGGGCTTTGAGACCATCCTGGTGGGGGATGGAGATGTAGAGTGAGAATTATGCAACATGTGCCTTGGGATTCAGACAACCCAGACAAAGCTTAACATTTCAACCAATCAACAACCATCCAAATAAGGCTTTGCAACATTATTTACACTATGTATATCTGGTTTGCATTGACCCAATTAGCTCCATGCATTTTACACCTCATTGTCAGACTTCTGCAAATGTCCTATTCTTTCTCTGCAGCTCTTATCTGGGCCACAGACAAAATAGCACCATTCAGCAGCTTGTCTCAGCTCTGCAAAGGCACATTTAAGTTGATCAACATGGCCTAGCAACACACAAGACCTTACTCAATTTTAATACCATGGCTGCTCCAATTTAGTCAGGATTAGCAGGTTCGAACCTACAGGTACTGTATGTACGGAATTTGTACATTCTCCCTGTGACCTGCGTGGGTTTTTTCCAGGTGTTCTCACACACCAAAGACGTACAGGTTTGTAGGTTAGTTGGCTTTGACAAAATTGTACTTTGTGCCTAAACCGAAACGACACCTATTCCTTTTCTCCAGAGATGCTGCCTGCCCCGTTGAGTTACTCCAGCATTTTGCGTCTATCTTCAGTGTAAACCAGCATCTGCATTTCCTTCTTACACAAGAATGTTTCTCTGCTGTACGATTCTTCATGTCCAAGGCCTGGATTATTGATCCAGAGTTAATGAATTTGAATGCAAACACGATATCTGGGATTTTACAATCAATTAATTAAATAAATAAATCTAAAATAATGAGGCATGATCTGAAACGATCAATAATGCTTTCTGAAAATTATTGGATTAGTTTAGAAACCGAAGAGGGTGACTTCAATTCTTCAGGGAAAGAAATCAAACATTCTTACAATAATGTGGCCTCGATGGGACTTCAGACTCATTAATGACATTGATTCTTAATCTTGGCTTGAACTCAAGCACAATTAGGGTAGACAATAACACCAGCATTGCTAGTGGTGTCAACGTTCAGTTTATGAATAAATAAATAAATAAATACATGTCTCTAATCCTCGATATCTTCCTAGTTTAACTCTTCCACACCCTCTCCAAGTCCTAGACAATGTTCCCAAAGTTTGGCTCCCATAATTGAATATAAGATTGCAGAAGAGAGCTCACTGGTGTTTTATAAAGTCCATAGATTCATAAGACATAGGAGCAGAATTAGGCCATTCGGCCCACTTACTCTGCTTAGCCATTCGATTGTGGCTGATCTATTGTTCCTTCTCAACCCCATTCTCCTGCCTTTAGAACCCTTGTGAATCCAGAATCTCCACTTTAAAAATACCCAGTGACCTGGCCTCCACAGCCGTCTTTGGCAATGAATTCCACAGATTCACCTCCCTCTGAAGAACGTAATACTTAATGATCTGGAATGTACTGAACAGGGATAAACAATCCACTGCGCATGTACCCGATCTTTGGTCACGCCATATCTCAAACCACTGATCCTTTTCCATTGCCCCCATCATTTTTATCTATTCAGTCCTCCTCTGAATGTAACTAGTGAGTCTGCTTTCATCTCCCTCAGTATTCAGTTGTGGAACCACATTGCGAACAAGTGCTGGAGTAACTCAGCGGGTCAGGCAGCATCTCCGGAGCAAATGGATAGGTGACGTTTAGGGTTGGAACACTTCTCCAGAAGAAGGGTCTTAACCCGAAACATTACCTATCCATGTGCTCCAGAGATGCTGCCTGACCCGCTGAGTTACTCCAGCAATTGTGTCTTTTTGTTTGTAAACCAGCATCTGCAGTTCTGTGCTTCTATGTTTTTGCAAACAGCTGTTCATTTATTGCCCTCTTCCTCCAGCCACTGAGCCATTTTTGGATTTAACTTGTGAGCAATCCTCAAATCACATTGACTGTCTGGTCAGAGGACTTTGCTGAAAGCCTCGCAATGCTTCCCATCCCCATATGCACCCTCAAATCTCTGTAAGACATTCTCTCCAGACACAACATGTAATTGAAAGTCCTTCACTAATGTTCAGCATGACTTGCACATGGCTTGTCAGGCAGCTAAAACTTCATGAAATGACGGTACCTGGAAGATACTGCTCTAAATTATCTCTGGATAATTACAGCATGTTGGTCTTTTTGTTTGTCCCAGGTTTCGAACATAGAAAATAGAACAGTACCGGAACAGGAACTTTGGCCCACAATGTCTGTGCCGAACATAATGCCAAGACCATCACTTATCTACCTGAGCATAACCTATATCTCTCCCTTCTCTGCATATACAGTGGCTTGCAAAAGTTTTCATACCCCTTGAACGCCACACTTTTCAGTTTTTTATTTGTAAAAACATTTGAAGACCATGGCTCATTTACCTTCCACTTCACAATTATGCGCCACTTTGTGTTGGTCTATCACATAAAATCCCAATAAAATACATTTACATTTGTGGTTGTAACGTGACAAAAATGGGAAAAGTTCAAGGGGTATGAAAACTTTTGCAAGCCTCCGTATATGTGTCTATCCAAAAGTCTTTTAAATACCACTGGTGTGTCTGCTTTAATCACCACACCTGGCAGTGTGTTCCAGGCACTCACCACCCTCTGTGTAAAAATGTTGCCCCGCACATCTCCTTTAAACTTTGCCTCTCTCATCTTAAATCTATACCCTCGATTACTTGATTTTTCCATCCTGGGAAAAAAGTTCTGACTGTCTAACCTACCCATGCCTCTCCTAATGTTATCTACTTCTATCAGGTCTACGGCAATTTTAGGTGTTCCACAGAAAGCAATCCAAGCTTGCCCAACCTGTAGATGAAATTCCTAATCCAGGCATTAATCTGATAATCCTCCTCTGCCCACTTTCCTGAGCCTCCACATCTTTCCTGGAATGGAGTGATTAGAACTTCACACGATTCACCAACTGCAGGTGAACCAAAGTCCTATGAAGCTGCATCATGACTTCTGTAGCGATTCCTGACTCTTATACTCAGTGACCTGCCCTATGAAAGAAAGCATAGCATCTGCGGCCATTACATGCATTGCCACTTTTAGGGAGTTATGGACTTGAACCCCAAGATCTCTCTGTATGTCAATGCTGTTAAGGGTCATGCCATTAATTGTACATTTTCCCCTTACATTTGACCTCCCAAAGCGCAACACCACACACTTGCTCGGAGTAAACTCCACCCGCCATTTCTGTAGCAGATCTATATCTCACTGTATACTTTGACAACCTTTCTCACAGTCCACGCCCCCACAATCTTGGTGTCATCTGCAAACTTACTAACCAATTTGTCTACATTTAAGTCGTTTATATTTGTCACAAACAGCAGAGGTCTCGGCACAGATCCCTGCAGAACTCCACTGGTCACAAACCTCCAGCCTGAATATTGTCCTTCCACCACAACCCTCTGTCTTCTAGTTCAGCCAGTTCCGAATCCATGTGACCAAGTCACTATTAATCTGAGTTGTCCGTCCTCTCCTTTCAGCTAATACCCCTACTCCTGGCAACATTATGGTAAGTCTCTTCGGCACCCTTGACATGGCATGCACATAACTATTCAGCAGAAAGTTCTTATAGTTCCGAGGTCTCCACACCCTTTCTGTAATGGGGTGACCAGAACTGCATGCAATGCTCCAATGAGGCCTCACCAAAACCTTATAGTCAAGAGTATTTTATTATCATATGCTCTGAAATGGAACAATGAAATTCTTCCTTAGAACAGCAAACCAGATATGCAAACATAGTACCCTGTAAACACCATAATAAACACAAAAAAATAAGTTCAGTATTTAAAAAACAAATGAAAAATAATAGTGCAAAGACAAAAGTCTCCGTTTAAGGTGGGCGGCGGGCGACGCGACTCTCGTCGCAGCGGCCTCTGCAGTCCGTCTGTCTTTTTTTAATTTTTTGTCTCGTTTGAGTGTAGTTAGTTAGTGTTTTTTTTTAGCTGGATATGTGTGGGGGGTGGGGGGCGGGGTGGGGAAACTTTTTTAATCTTTTCCCTGTATGGAGGACCCGACCTTTTCTCTGTCGGGTCTCCGTTGTCGTGGGGGCCTGGCACCATGGAGCGGCCTCCAACCGGACCTGGGGCTCCAGTCGCGGAGCTGCGGACTTACTTACTATCGTGGGGCTGGCCGAGTTCGGAACAGGGGGAGCTGTGGTGGCGCGCTGCTGCTGCCCGACCCCGGAGATTCAGAGGCTCCAGCTGCAGGCCGGTGGACGGTAACACCGGGGGCTCGCGGGTCCCTGGTGGGAGACCGCTTTTTGGAGCTCCCACAGCGGCAACTTCTCCCGCCCGAGTTACGGGGTTGAAGACGACCTGGAGCGGGGCCTTACATCGCCCGGCGCGGCTTTAATGGACACGGGGCTTGCTAGGGCCCGCCGGGGGCTCCAACATCAAGACCCGGAGCGGGGCCTTGCATCGCCCGGCACAGCATGAATGGCCGCGGGACTTATATACCATCGCCCACCGGGGGCTTTGACTCTGACATCAGGAGAAGAATGGGGAGTGCAGGGGAGAGATAAGACTTTGCCTTCCATCACAGTGAGGAGGATATTCACTGTGATGGATGTTTGTGTAAATTGTGTTGTGTCTTGGTTCTTTTCGTGTATGTATGATTGCAGAAACGAAATTTCGTTTGAACCTCAATGAGGTTCAAATGACAATAAATGGTATTGTATTATGAAGTTCCGAGCTTATTTGGAGGTTGTAGTGTTCAATAGCCTGATGGTTGTGGCGTATTGTTTCAGACTGCTATATCTTCTTCCCGATGTTACGATTGAAATGAGATCGTGGCCAGGGTGGTGTGGGTCTCTAATGATGCTGGCTGTCTTTTGAATTTCAGCGACTCCTGTAGATCCCTTCGATGGTGGGGAGGTCAGTATCCATGATAGACTGGGTAGTGTTCACCACTTTTTGTAGTCTTTTTATTTCCTGGGCATTCGAGTTGCCAAACCAGGGAATGATGCAACCTGTCAATATGATCTCCACTTGGATCGAGGCTTATCTTCATTTCATTAGTTAGTTTAGTTTATTGCCACGTGTACCGAGGAACAACACAAAGTGTTTTGTTGAGTGCTATCCGGTCAGTGGAAAGATTACTCATGATTTTTCTTCAGAGTCACGTGAGTGATTCCGTGAAGAAGCCCGCCAGTCTGCGTGCGCGTCATTACATCTGACGTATGTGGAACGACTGACTGGACGGGCGCGTCGCTCCTTCCAGCGGTAAGTTTAAAACGCTCAGGCAAGTGCTTATACTTTATCTGAGGTCGTTGCTATCGGATCAGTTACTTTCTTTACAGAGTACTCAAACTTGCGGAGACTATGACTAAGGTGAAGAGGCGGGCCGCAGCAAAGCCGGCTACTGAAGACCGCGGGCCTGCGGGTAGAGGGCAGCTGTCAATTTTTCCTACAGGGTCACTGGCAGTGGAGCCAGCGGCTACAGACTACAAATTACTTCCCTCTGGCATCACGGCCTTTGCCAGGTCGATGGATGGGGGCCCCTCTCTGATGTTCAGCAGGACGGTATGGCATTAATGTGCAATGCACATTTTGAGATCGATTCCCTCCGTAAGAATGCCATCCGTCCTGCTCTGAATCCAAAATTTGCAGGTCTGTGCAAGACCGGAAACGTCCAGCCACCTAACCTCCTGTTCGGGGAAGACCTGCCTAAACAGCTCAGGGAGCTGGATGATGAGGCTAAAACGGCTGGCCTTATGAAGGCCCCAACACCTTCCAAGGCTTCAGCCTTCCGGTGGCAGTTCTCCTACCCTCCTCTCTATACCAGACGGTTCACCGGATATGGTGGGCATCGTGAACAGAAGCTTTTTTTTGGGCAGGGCCCAAGCTGGGCCATGTTCAAGATGCGCGGATGGCGCCCTCCAACAGCCCTATGCCCCAGACCTCAGGGGCAGAAGCAAAGACCTTACTGTCGATAACCACTGAGGTAAGTGAGTCTGGTTGTTTGCATAACTCATTTTCGATGGATCAGTTACACGTTGGAGGGAGATTACAATTTTTCTTACATTAATGGCATTGGATAACATCTGACCCGTTTATACTGCGCAATATACAAGGTTTCCAAATTGAGTTCCTTTGCAATTCACCTCCACCCACACAGCATACACCGAGCCGCAATCTTATTCCTTCACAACAGGAGTGTGCAAATGCACAAGCTGAAATTGTATCTTTATTCAAGAAAGGAGTAATTAAGAAGTCGAGTCATGAGTCTCGCCAATTTGTGTCCAATGTATTTACTAGGTAAAAGAAGGATGGAGGGTGCCAAATCATCCTTGATTTGACTGAGCTTAACACCTTTGTGCAGTATAAACACTTCAAAATGGAAAACGTTGTTACTGCCAAACAACTGGTTTCCAAGGGATGTTACATGGCATGCATTGACCTCAAAGATGACTTACTATTCAGTGGCCATTCATGAAGACCACAGGAGATATTTGAAGTTTAGCTGGATGGGGCAATTGTGGCAGTTTAAAGCATTGCCTAATGGTTTAACCTCAGCCCCCAGATTATTCACAAAATTGCTAAAACCAGTCCTGGGGCTACTCAGGGCACAGAATAGTAAGATTAAATGAGAACTTACCAGTTCGAAGTTTGATCTGTATTTTATGAGGAGTTACGATGAGGGATTACGTGAAGACCCCATCCAGCACGCGTGCGCGACATTCTTCAAAGCAGCGGTGTGGATTCACAGAAAAACACAACAATTGAAATAAATATAGTAAAGAAAAAATAAGAACTTAATTACCAGTTGATCTGTCTAACAGAGGGTGGGAGCGGAGGGAATGTAATCCCTCATCGCAACTCCTCATAAAATACAGATCAAACTTCGAACTAGTAAGTTCTCATTTAATCTTACAATTTTATTTCGGAGTCACGTGAGTGACTACGTGAAGACTTCAAAGCTCTGTGATTCCGAACCGTGTACCAGCTCATGCTTCACTCACTGTCTGAAGACCTTTGAGGGAGGAAGTATGTTATCACAATCAACAATAATCTGTTTGTGAACAAAAAAGGTTTATTAATAACAACAAAAAACAGAGAGCTCCCCTGGGCTTAAATTAAATATTATCTGCAGACTCTAAAATTCTGTCTGCAAATGTAGCAGGTTCCGCCAGTGGTTTATTATAAAACCTTTGGGAAGTTATTTCCGAGGACCATCCTGCTTTGGACAGAATGTGGTCCATAGGCACGTCCATTTGTCTTGCCGCCGACGTGGATGCTGCCCTGGTGGAGTGAGATTTGTAAACATTAGTATTGACTCCCATGGACTTAAGCACCTGCTTGAGCCATCTTGAAATGGTTTGGCTCGTCACCTGACCATGAGGCTTTTTGTGGCTTATCCATAAGGCTTTTTCTCTCCCTCTTAAATTGTATGTTGTGTCTATGTAATTGGTGAGATGGGTCTTAGGACACAGCCGTGGGTCAGATGAATATGCCCGGAACTCCATGACTGGAGGTGTGGTTCTTGGTCTAGTTTGTTTGACCAGACCCTGAATATGGAATGTAATACAGTCCAATGACTCTGTCATGCTGGCCAGCCTCAGAGGGTGGAGGGATTGTACCCTTTGAGCTGACACTAGTGCTATGAGCATGACTGATTTCAGGGTAAGTTGTTCCAGCGTGAGTGACCTGGGTGGTGGCCATCCCCTAAGGTACGACAGTACAATGCTGACATCCCAGATCTGAGTGTACCTTGGTCTGGGGGAATTAGTGTTAAAAATGCTCCTCATGATTTTGACCACTAGTGGATGGGACCCCAAAGCCTGTTGTTCTGCTGCTGGAACCAAATAAGCTGACAACACACTCCTGGCTGTATTGGTGGCGCTGTAGCTGAGTCCATCCCGATGCAATCCAACCAGGAACTCTACAACACTGGTGGCTGTTGCTGTAGTGTAGGTAGTTCCTGTTTTGGAGCAATACCGTTCCCATTTCCTTATGTTGGTCAGGTATTGTTTCCTGGTGGACTCCCGGTGGGATGCGGTCATCATGTTGATGGCGTCCTCAGACAGTCCCAGGCCCAGTAGAGGTCTTTTTAGAATCTGCAAGCCAGGAGATTGACTCTGTCATGGCACGGGTGACTAATGCCTGACACTGGGTGGATTAATAAATCCGGACTGCTGGGGAATTCCAACGATGTTTCGACAGCCATGTCGAGGGCCACTGGGAACCATAGCTGGGTAGGCCAGTCGGGTATTATCAAGATTCCTGAAGCGGAATCCAATTGAATCTTGCGTAATACCCGACTGATGAGGCAGAAGGGAGAAAAAGCATAGAAGAACATTTTCCTCCAATGCAGCATGAATGCATCAACTGCTGCTGAAAATAGATCGATATCTGGTGAGCCATATTGCTTTGTAATTTCAGCAAACACTTTGGGATTTAACATCCATTCGATGTTATCGTTAAATTTGTGTGACCTGGTATCTGCCACTGTATTTTGCTTACCTGGTAAGTTGCTGATAACCAAATATGTCTTTCGACACACCATTGCCAGATTAGGTTGACAAAATAGTCACATGATATCGACTTTACACCACCCATGTGGTTGATATAAGCCACCACCGTGGTATTATCTAATTGCAACCGGACATGTGCGTGATGCATGTTAGATGCATATGCTTTTAAACCATAAAACGCACCCAACATTTCTAAGTAATTGATACCCTGTGTCTGTAGGCAAGATGATTCAGAATTAGTCCATCTGCTCCCTGTGCTGGATTGCATGTTAGTTGCTCCCCAGCCCAAAGCACTGGCATCCGTTTAAATGGTTAATACTGGGTTGGTGATTATTATGGGACTGGAACTAACCCTAACGTTCCTTGTCCACCATTGTAACTCTGGAATGGATTCAGCAGTTAACTTCATAGCTCGGTCAAAGTGACCTGAGTTTTCCTTTAGTGCATGCACTTTTGTTCTTTGTAAATTTTGATAGTGCAAAGGTCCAAATTGTACAGATGGGAAGGCTGCTACCATTTTCCCAATCACACTAGCTACCTGCCGTATGGTTGGCTGATGATTAACCATTAGTCCGTTGCATGATAGTGCCAACTCTGATGCTTTTCCCTTCGGCAGAGTTACAATCATGCGAACAGTGTCAATCGTAAATCCAAGATAGTCCATGGTAGTGAACGGTGTCAAAATTGGATTTATCTGGATGTATGACAAACCCCAAAGTTTCAAACAAACGTTTGGTGGCTGCTACTGCCAAAATAGCTGTCTCCAAGGTTTTCCCTACTATTAAAATGTCGTCTAAGTACGCCATGACTATATGCTTATGTTTCCTCAACAAAGCCAAAGCAGGTTTTAAGATTTTAGTGAACAACCTTGGAGCTGAGGTTAGCCCATTTGGTAAGACTTTAAATTGCCATAGCTGTTTCATCCCGATAAACTTAAGGTATTTACGATGTTCCTTGTGTATGGGTACTGAGTAATAGGCATCTTTTAAATCAATGCTTGCTAGAAAGTACCCTCTAGAAATCAATAGTCTGGCTGTTTCAAAAGTTTCCATCTTGAAATGTATATACTTAACATACTCGTTTAAAGTAGTTAAGTCAATGATGATGCGACATCCACCATCTTTTTTGGTTTGGTGAAAATATTAGACACAAATTCCAAAGGTTCATGTTTTGTTCTTTCAATTACACCTTTTGCTAGTAGCCTCATCAGTTCAGCTTGACCCTCTTGTTTCTCTTTTACTGAGAGGGTAAATACCCTTTGGGGTATATGCTGAACTGGTGGCATGTTTTCATGAACGAATTCAATTTTATAGCCATGAATGCTGCTGAGTATATATTTGTCATTAGTGATGGATTCCCATGTATCCAAAAACAAGTGCAATCTCCCCCCTGTTAGTATCGAGCCCCTACTGCTCATATATTGAGAGGAACCAGACCCACCAACCTCCATGGTTACTGGTGCTTCTTCTGCCTCTTCGCTGGATGATGAGGTGTCTGCTGAGCTGTAGAGGGCTGCTGTTGATGTTGCCATTGATGTTGATATTGGGGGGTGGCGCATTTTCCATGGGGTCCGCTCTGGGCCCTGGCCTAAAAAAGGCTTACGGGGAATGACTGCGGACCCCGAGCTTTCACCAGTCCCATATGGTGGTCGACGACTGGTGGATGCCGTGGGGTACTGCAACCTGGGTTTATTAGGTCTGCTCGGTCCCAAACCTGCCCTCACGAGACCAAAGGTCTTGGACTCTTCCTCTAGGTCTTTCACCTTTTTTGGAAGGTCCTTTCCAAAGAGCAGAATCGGAGGTTCTGAACCCGGTGTTTTGCAAAGTCCTGCAAACTTAGGGTTGAGGGCAGGCTTGATAATTTCCTTCCGCAAATTGTTTATCTCATATTGAGTGGTGCACAGCAGAGCTAATGTAACTTGCTGATTAGTGGAGATGGCCACACCATCTATGGACCGAGCATATGATGTAATTCCTGCAGTCAGGAGTTTAAGGGTTTTCTGGAGCATCAACTCCAGGTTCCTGATGTTCTGCCCCAAATGTACCCAAATTCAGCTGTTTACAGCTGGTACATTCAATGATGCACAATTTTCTGGGGCTGTATATAATTCAAGAGACTCATTGACCACCCGTTCTTGTAAGGGTTTTGAGGACAGGTGGTCAATGCTGGCTGCAAGTTTTGGCTCTAAAGGCCGACCCGCTCGTGGAATGGCCATGTAGCTGTTGACCACACCCAGCAGCTCTTCCTGATCCTGTACACCCTGCGTACTCCGGACATCTTCAGCTAACGACCCCTCTTCTTGACCAGCCCAGACCTGGTCGCCAATGCTGCCTTCAATAGAAGGTGAAGCAATGGCCAGTGCCATAAAAGGCACTGCGGAAGTGCCTGAGCTCCCTTGGCGAGTCTGCTGCTGCTCTCTCAGCCTATCTCGCTGGAGCAATTGCTCCATATGCCGTTCCATTCAGCTTAGGCGGCTGCCTGTGCTGCTCTCGAGCGGTGAGGCATCTTCATCCGAATCGTCGGATACTACCACCTGGTTCTGGCTGCGGGTACCTCCAGCCTGCTGCTCAGGCTGCACTAGCGGTGCTGGGCTCGGCTCGGTAGTTAGTCCTGCCGCCTCCTGCACCCCCCTCCAAAAAACACTCCTCAACGGGAGACGAACGGGGGCGAGTTGCAGATTTCTTCCCTCTAGTCTTGCTCATTTTTTCTGGAAAAGTAAAGCAGACCACAGAGAAAATACACACGGCCACGGTAAAAAGTTACCTGTCGGCCCGACTTTCTATTTGTAGTGGGAGCGCCTTGAACTCTCGTTCGTCGCGGGTGCACTGCATGAATGCTAATGTTGCGCATGCGTGTTGGACGGGGTCTTCACATAGTCACTCACGTGACTCCGAAATAAAATCATATAATCATGGCATACTTGGATGACATCTTAATCATTGGGAAAACTATGGAATTAGCTGAATTATCTGTGTCAGCTGTCAAACTCATGTTTGAAAGACAGGGGTTCCTAATCCATCCAGTTAAGTCAAAATTGGTACCATCTAGAGTAATTGATTATTTGGGATTCACCATTAACTCAACTCATATGTCAGTGATTCTGCCTTGGGGCAAGCAATTAGATTAAATTGAAGCCTGCAGCAACCTCATTCTTAAGATAATAAACCTTCTATTAGACATGTGGCTAGTATAATTGGCAAATTAGTGGTTGCTTTCCCAGCTGCTCAGTTCGGGCCGTTGCACTATCCAAACTTACAACGTGCAAAGGAACAGGCACTCAAACTTCATAGAGGTCACTTTGATTGACCCATGCAGTTGCCAGCTGAAGCCACTGCTGAGTTACAATGGTGGGTGACCAATATTTGGTTTACTCTAGCACTATTTTAGTTGATACACCATCAGTTATCCTGCAAACTGATGCCAGTGCTCTAGGTTGTGGTGTTACCAACACCGTCTCAAGCTGTGGTGGACGATGGAATCTGCAGGAATCATCGATGCTTCAGTCACATGGTATTAATTACCTAGAGTTGTTGGGAGCACTCTATGGGTTAAAGGCTTATTGTACCAATATGCATCATGTATATGTTCAACTTCAGGTTGACAACACTACAGCAGTGGCATACATTAATCACATGGGTGGAAGTAAGTCTGTATCCTGTGATAAATTGTCTAACCTCATCTGGCACTGGTGTATTATGAGAAACATCTGGGTTTCAGCTATCTACTTGCCAGGTAGATATAACATGGTGGCAGACATTAGGTACCAGACAGGCCTACTCAGCATTGGTTCCCACTCGTCCTAGCCATGATTACCCAGCCTTTTATGGCTGTCCCTAAAAGCAGAAATCTGCTGGAACATCCTGTGACAGGGGAAAGCCACCCTCTTCATGACCGAATAAATGTGTTGGTTTGCAGATTCTGAGGAGACCATTCCTGGTACTCGGACTTTCAGATCGTACGGTAGATGTGATCACAGCAGCCTGGAGAAAGAGCACCCAGATACAGTACATCACTCACATAAGGAAATGGGAGATGTACTGCTGTCTCTCGAACATTTCGTATGACACGGCTTCCATTACGGATGTTTTGGAGTTCCTTTCTACACTGTTCTATGATCAGAAACTCAGTTACAGCGCCATTAATAGCGCTAGGAGCACTTTGTCATCTTACTTATGGCTAGGGTCAGGGAACCACGCTGTCGGATCTCACCCCTTAATAACCAGATTTATGAAGGGCATTTTTAACTCTACTTCCCCAAGGCCCAGATATTTACAGGTATGGGATGTGAGTGTGGTCCTCACGCTGCTCCGTCAGTGGGCATCAGCTTCATCTCTGTCTCTGCCTAATCTCACACTTAAGGTAGTCATGCTCATGGCGCTGGTCTCAGCGCAACGGGTCCAGACGTTAAATAAACTTAGACTGGACAGCATGGTAACATCTTTTGACAACATAACCTTTTTTTTGATGATCTTATAAAGCAGAGCAGACCAGGGATGTTGGGGCTCAAATTAGGTTTTACGGCTTACCCCTTAGACCAACGGTTGTGTGTGGTAGCTCACATATTTCAATACATAAAGGTCACTAAGAGCCTCAGAGGCACGGAATTATCAGCCACACCAAACCTCATAGGAAGGTTATAGTGCAGACCATTTCTAGATGGATAAAACAGGTTCTGGCATGTGCAGGGTTGGACACTGACACTTTTAAACCTCATTCCACCAGGGCTGCATCTACGTCAGCAGCGAGGGATATGGACGTCCCTCTCGACCACATTCTAGCAGCTGCGGGATGGTCTAATGAACTGACATACCAAAGGTTTTATAACAAACCTATCACCAGACCGGGGACTTTTGCTAATTCTGTTTTAGGTTCTGTTTTATAGTTTCCCCCTGGGTGAGAAGGGTCACTATTATTTTTCTTTGATTATTAAAGCATCAATATTTTTATCTATGTCATGTTTGAATGCATTCATTATTCTCACTCATCCTGGTCAACTGATGCAGTGTGTGATGCATGGACTCGTTTCCACGCAGAGCTTCAAAATCTTCACGGAATCACTCATGTGACTCCGAAGTAAAATAGTAAGATTAAATGAGAAGTTTGAAGTTTGATCTTTATGTTATGAGGAGTTACGATGAGGGATTACGTGCCCTCCGCTCCCAACCCTCGTATCATAAAGGTCATCTGGTAGTTTAGTTTCTCTAATCTTACTATGTTACTTCAACTACTGTTATCTGTGATCTCACACTGCTGCTTTGAAGATTGATGCGCATGCGGACTGGCGGGGGTTCTTCACGTAGTCCCTCATCGTAGTTCTTCACGTAGTTCTCATTTAATCTGACTATTACAATCGAGCAGTCCACCATTTACAGATACAGGATAAAGGAATTAACGTTTAGTGCAAGATAGAGTCCGATTATAGATAGTCTAAGGGTCTCCAATGAAGTAGATGGTAGGTCAGGACCACTCTCTAGTTGTTGTTCGGTGGTTCAGTTGCCTGATAACAGCTGGGAAGACGCCTCTGTGCCTGAATCTGGAGGCGTACGTTTTCACACTGCTGTACCTCTTGCCTAATGGGAGAGGGGAGAAGAGGGTCCTTGATTATTCACCATTAGATGATGTTGGCTATGTCCGTACAAATTGTTCATAAGAATGGGGTTACCTGGATTAGTGCAATGAAGCAATAAAGTAAGATGATATATACAATAAAAACGCAGAATATTATTTTACCTTGTAGCTTGATAATACCTATTAAACATATGCATGAATTTTATGACGTGAGTCAGGATGTTAGGTAACAGATGGTGCAGTAAACGAAGGCTATTCATTATACAATAATTGTTACTGCATAATCATGGCAGTTTAGACTGAATTTTTTTCCTGGATTATTAATTTAACCCTTTCCAGTTGTATGTTTGGAGTCTATACTATCTGTTTCCTCAAAGGTCTTTGTAGACTTACTCAAACTACTTAATTATGATGACTTGCAGGTCGTAGTACAAAGTCTTCCATCTTACAAGAAGTCTGTGCGGGAAGTTCGGGACAAACCAATGTGGTCAAATTTCCAAGGCAATTAAGGGGGGAATAAACAAGGAAATTCCTTGATCAAAAATCACAAAGTGCTGGAGGAACTCAACGGGTCAGGCAGCATCTGTGGAGGGAAATGGATAGGTGACACTTTGGTTTGGGACCCTTCTTCAGAAATGTCATGATGATGACCAAACCTTGGAAATCAAATTCAAGGAGTCTTGTCTCTGTGTAGTATTGTACATAAGTGATTCATTAGTTGAAAGTTGTCTCTCCTTTTTTCTCTTAACTGGAGAGTCCAGAAATGGAAGCTAAGTCCAAGTCAAGAGTCAAGTGGCAAGAGTGTTTAATTGCCATATGTATCAAAACGGAAAAATGAAATTCTTATTTGCAGCAGCACAACAGGTCTGTAAATATAGAGTCACAGAGTCATAGGGTAATACAGTGTGGAATCAGGCCCTTCGGCCCAACTTGCCCATACTGGCCAACATATCCCAGCTACACTAGTCCCACCTGCCTGCGCTTGGTCCATGTCCATCCAAATGTGTCCTATGCATGTACCCGTCTAACTGCTTCTTAAACGTTGCGATAGTCCCAGCCTCAACTACCTCCTCTGGCAGCTTGTTCTATACACCCACAACCCTTTGTGTGAAAAAGTTCCCCCTCAGATTCCTATTAAATCTTTTCCCCTTCACCTTGAACCTATGTCCTCTGGTCCTCAATTCCCCCACTCTGGGCAAGCGATTCTGTACATCTACCCGATTTATTCCTCTCATGATTTGATACACCTCTATAAGGTCACTCCTCATCCTCCTGCAATCCAAGGAATAGAGACCCAGCCTACTCAACCTCACCCTATAGCTCACACCCTCTAGTCCTGGCATCATCCTCATAAGTCTTCACTGAACCCTTTCAGGATTGACAATATATTTCCTATAACATGGTGCCCAGAACTGAACAAAATACTCTACAGTCTCACCAACATCTTATACAACTGCAACATGACTTCCCAACTTTGCTACTCAATACTCTGATTGATGATGGCCAATGTGCCAAAAGCCATTTTAACCACCTTATCTACCTGCCACTAGACCTTCAAGGAACCATGCACGTGCACTCCTAGATCCCTCTGTTCTATAAAACTCCCCAGAGGCCTACCACTCACTGTGTAGGTCCTGCCCTTGTCAGACACCCCAAAATGCAACACCTCACATTTCTCTGTATTAAATTCCATCCACCATTCCTCGGCTCACCTGGCCAATCGATCACGATCCTGCTGCAATCGTTCACAACCATCTTCACTATCTGCAAAACCACCTACTTTTGTATCAACGGCAAACTTGCTAATCTTGCCCTGTATGTTCTCATCCAAATCATTGATGTAGATGACAAACAGTGACGGGCCTAGCACCGAACCCTGAGGCACACCACTAGTCACAGGCCTCCAGTCCGAGAAGCAACATTCCACCATCACCCCCTGCTTCCATCCATGGAGCCAATTTGCTATCCATTCAGCTATCTCTCCTTGGATCCTGTGTGATCTAACCTTTCAGAGCAGCCTACCATGCAGAACCTTGTCAAATGCCTTACTGAAATCCATGTATACAACATCTACAGTTTTGCCCTCTACATCTACACCTTTTTGGTCTCATCTTCAAAAAATTCAGAGTTCCCACGTACAAAACCATGCTGACTATCGCTAATCACCCCTGGCTCATCCAAATGCCTGTATAACCTATCCCTCAGAATACTCTCCAGTAACATTACAACCAGATGTTAAGCTCACCGCTCTATAGCTCCCAGCATTTTCCCTGCAGCCTTTTATTGAATAAAGGCACATTTGCCACCTTCCAGTCTTCTGGCACCTCTCCTGTATTTAAGGACGACTTGTAAATTTTAACCAGGGCTCCCACAATTTCCTCTCTAGTTTCCCATAATGCCCTCGGGTATATCTGATGAGGCCCCGGAGATTTGTCTACCTTCATACATGAGTACCTTCAGTACTTCTTCGGCCGTAACACTCACTGCTCTCAAGACACTTCCATTGACGGTAACACAGACTGCTCTCAAGACACTTCCATTGACTGCCCCAAGTTCCCCCGTCCTACAGTCTTTGTCCTCGGTAAATACAGAGGAGAAATACTCATTGAGGACCTTGCTCATCTCCTGTGGCTCCACACACAGGTGTCCACTTTGATTCCTGAGAGGTCCCACTCTCTCCTAGTTACCCTTTTCAACCTTATGTATTTATAAAAACTTTTGGGATTGTCCTTAATGTTACCCTCCAGAGCTAGCTCCTCGCCCCTTTTTGCCCTTCTGATTTCCTTTCTCAGATTTCCTTTTTCACCTTCCGAAATTCCTCCAGGGATGCACTTGATCCCAGCTGCCTATACCTGCCCCATGCATCCTTCTTGTTTTTGACCAATGCCTCAAGTTCTCTCATCAGCCAAGCTTCCTTACGTTTGCCTGCTTTGCCCTTCACTCTAACAGGGACGCGCATATCCTGAGCTTTTGTCAGCACACTTTTAAAAACATCCCACTTGGCTGATGTTCCTTTCCCCACAAATAACCTGCTCCAGTCAACTTGAGTGAGACCTTCTCCCATGACCTCAAAGTTGACCTTACCGTAGTTGAGCATTTTACCATGTGGGATCTCTCTGGCCAAAAGACTCCTCCACAAACACTTCATTAACTTGCCCTTCCCAATTTCCCAATACTACATCCAGCGTTGCCCTCTCACATGTGGGGGCCTCTACATACTGTTTGAGAAAATTCTCCTGAACACTTTTGAGGAATTGCACCCCATTTAAATATGGTATACAACATACAACGTAATAACCAAACAAAGTTTAATAAATTAAAAATATATATTAGTGCAAAACAAAGCAACAGCCTGAAGTCCCTAGTGCAACTAAGACAGTTTGTGTTTTGGGTTTTGTTTAGTGTTTGTAGCCTGATGGGTTGTTGGAAATAAGCTGTTCCTGAAGCTGGAGATCACAGTTTTCAGACTCCTGTACCTTCCTCCCAATGGTAGGAGTGGAATGAGAGCACGGCCAGGGTGGTGTGCGTCTTTGACGATGCTGGCTGCTTTTTTGAGGCATGGTCTAATATAGATCCCTTGGATGGTGGATAGGTCAGTACCCGTGACGGACCAGACATGGAGTTAGACATTTCGGATTAAGGACAGGGAGAGGCTCCTGACTCAGTTCAACCTTTAGACTTTAGAGATACAGCGCGGAAACAGGCCCTTTTGCCCACCAAGTAAGTCCACACAGGCCAGCAATCACCTCGTATACTAAAACTCTCCTGCACACCAGGGGCAATTTACAATTTTACCAAAGCTAATTGACCTACAAACCTGTACGTCTTTGGAGTGTGGGAGGAATCCAGACCATCTGGAGAAAGCCCACAGTTTGTTGCCCCCTCTGGGATCTTCTGTGATGATTGTGAATCCATCCCAGAGACTTGGGGATTCTTGTGCAGGAGATTGATAATATTTGGGATCCAGCTAATGGGAAGATGTGGGGATTGTGCACAGAGGCGGATTGCAGTTAAGGAAGAAGGTCAGTGCAGTGAATTGTTGAATGGTGAAGCAGGCTGCAGGTGCCGTGCATCCTCCAACAGTTTCACTGCTAATGCCCCTGTCCCACTTAGGAAACCTGAACGGAAACCTCTGGAGAATTTGCGCCTCACCCAAGGTTTCCATGCGGTTCCCGGAGGTTCCCAGAGGTTTTTGTCCTCCGGTAATCACCTTCAACTAGCATCGCAACCGACTTTGACTAAAAGATTACCGTATTTTAAAACAGAAACCACTTTCGACCATTCGGGAGACTGACAAAAACCTCCGGGAACCTCTGGGAACCGCACGGAAACCTTGGGTGGGGTGCAAAGTCTCCAGAGGTTTCCATTCAGGTTTCCTAAGTGGGACAGGGGCATAATAGTTTAATTTAAATGCTTTCAACTTGAAGGCATCTCATGAGTCAGCAGCTTGTTCTCGAAGTCTGCATTCCCTGGAAAAGGGACCAATTCCTGATAAATAATCTGGTTCTACTGTTCCATAATTTGGGGTTGTGATCTCCATCCACCACCAACCGTGAAAATTCCAAATAAAATCCTGCAGATGGTAGAGATCTGAAATAAACATGAAAGGTTCTGGAAACAAGTCAGTAGCAACTGTGGATATGAGGGCAAAACTTTGGAAACAGTTACATTTTAATTTCCAATACAAACGTAGTCCAACACTTAAACTTTCAAAACTCAAATGTAAACACATTAAACTTTCAGTGTCCTTTTAGAAGAGCGGTTAGCATTGAAGCACATTGAACCTCAGTTGACATATTAACTTTAATAGTTAACATAGTTAACACATGACACCTAAGATAACACATTAACCTTAGCTTAACACATTAACCTTAACCTGAGTTCAAGTTCAAGTTCAAGTCAGGTTTATTCGTCACATACACATACGATATGTGCAGTGAAATCAAAAGTGGTAATGCTCGTAGATTGTGCAAAAGAACAAACAAACTACAAACAGAATGGAACAGAATCACATATTCACATATTACATATTTCTGGGAGGAAAGAAAAAAAGAAAAAAAGAACAGCAATTTTAAGAAACAGTGAAATGGTCCAGTAGAGTTAGTCCCTGGTGAGATAGGAGTTTACAGTTCTAATGCCCCCTGGGAAGAAACTCCTTCTCATCCTCTCCGTTCTCACAGCATGGCAACGGAGGCGTTTGCCTGATTGTAGCAGCTGGAACAGTCTGTTACAGGGTGAAAGGGGTCTCCCATGATCCTGTTTGCTCTTGAGTTGCACCTTCTGATGTATAGTTCCTGCAGGAGGGCGAGTGTAGTTCCCATAGTGTGTTTGGGCGAACGCACTACTCTCTGCAGAGGCTTCTTGTCCTGGGCAGAGCAGTTCCCAAACCAAATCGTGATGTTTCTGGACAAGATGCTTTCCACAGCTGCTGAGTAGAAGCACTGGAGGATCCTCAGAGACACTCTGAATTTCCTCAATTGCCTGAGGAGGTAGAGGCGCTGGCTAGCCTTGCTCACGAGTGCTGCAGTGTGTGATGTCCATGTCATATCCTCAGAGATGTGGACTCCCAGGTATTTAAAACAGCTCCCCCTATCCACAGTATCCCCATTTATCCTCAATGGTGTGTACGTCCTCGGATGATGTGCTCTCCTAAAGTCCACGATCAGCTCCTTAGTTTTTTTTATATTGACGAGGAGGCTGTTGTCCTGACGCCAGAGTGCCAGATCAGCCACCTCCACCCGGTAAGCCTTCTCATCGTTGTCTGAGATCAGGCCCACCACCACGGTGTCATCAGCAAACTCGATTATCAAGTTGGAGCTGAACCTAGCCACACAGTCATGTGTGTAGAGGGAGTACAATAGGGGGCTGAGGATGCAACCCTGGGGGGATCCTGTGCTCAGGGTGAGGGACTTTGATGTATTTCCCCGCATCTTGACCACCTGAATGATGAATAGCCTTTATTGTCATTCAGACCTTTCGGTCTGAACGAAATTTCGTGCCTGCAGTCATACATATATAAAAAATAACAAAACCACACAATAAACACAAAAATTAACATCCACCACAGTGAGTTCACCAAACACCTCCTCACTGTGGTGGAAGGCAAAAGTCTTAGAGACTCTGTCTTCTTCCCTCCTTATTCTCCCTCTGCGCTGAGGAGATCCAGGCCTCCGATGCTGCCGTCCACCAGGCCCGCGGCCGAGCCTCCGAAACCGGGCCGCCGCCACCGATGTCGCCGGAACGCCGGAACACCGCCACAGGGCCCGCCGCCGGAACGTCGCTGGAGCACCGTAGCTCCAAAGCCAGGTCGCCGCCAGAACGTTGCTGGAGCACCGCAGCCCTGAAGCCAGGTCGCCGCCGGAACGTCGCTGGAGCACCGCAGCTCCCGAAAGCCAGGCCGCCGCTGGAGCACCGCAGCTCCCGAAAGCCAGGCCGCCGCTGGAGCACCGCATCCCCGGAAGCCAGGTCACCGCTGGAGCACCGCAGCTCCCGAAAGCCAGGCCGCCACTGGAGCACCGCAGCTCCCGAAAGCCAGGCCCCCGCTGGAGCACCGCAGCTCCCGAAAGCCAGGCCCCCGCTGGAGCACCGCAGCTCCCGAAAGCCAGGCTGCCGCTGGAGCACCGCAGTTCACCTGCTGAGAAAGTCCAGGACCCAGGCACACAGGGGGGTGTTGAGCCCCAATTCCAGCAGCTTCTCGGCCAGTCCGGTGGGGACTATCATTTTGAAGGCTGAACTGAAGTCTATGAACAGCATCCTCACGTAGCCCCCCCTCTGGCTGTCCAGATGAGAGAGAGCGGTGTGCAGAACCTGGGAGACCGCATCATCGGTGGATCTGTTTGGACGGTTTGCGAATTGTAGCGGGTCCATGTTTCGAGGGAGGAAGGCGCAGATGTCTGCAGAAGGCGCAGAAGTTAACATATTAAATCAGTTCATATTTGGAATCTCGATTAACATATTAATTCGCTTATTATAGTAAATGCGTGGGACGTTAGTTAACATATTTGCCTTAGTCAACTCTGTTCACCAAGTTCAACCTTAGTTAATATATTGACCATAATTAACACAGTCTAACTCTGGAACTTCAGTTAACACACAAACGTTTGTTAACACAGTGAACACATGGAATTACAGTTAACACACGCAGTTAACGCGTGGAACTTTGTCTCTGATTCAGATTTGAAGAGTTTGCTGTGGAAACAGTGCAAAACAAAGTTTTTCTCTGAGTCTCGGTACACGTGACAATGGTCATAAACTGAGCTGCAGTGATGACATTAATGTCAACTGAACTGCCAAATTAGGGCAGGGTATAACCCTCCTCTCTCTTCTGCCCCCACCCACCCCTCTGGCTGGGGTAGTCTGGTCGGTGGGGGGTTGCGCGGAGTTCGGGCAGAGAGTCCTGAACGACGGACCGGTGGCTATCTAAGTTCTCACTGGATGGCGCTGTAAGCACGCGGTTTGCACTCGCAGGCTCAGGACGGAGAGATGGAGAGCGTCCTGCAAGCGGGCAGGAGGAGGAGGAGGGGGGGAGGGGGGGCATCGTTACAACAGGTCGTCAAAACTAGTGAAGCAGCCCCTCTCGGAGGCAGGATGCCTCGCAGCAACACTGCACATGGGCAAGTTGGAGACAGCGTGCGTGCACGGAGTAACGCTGACTCTAGCTCAAGGTCCACCCATCGGAGAGTGAGGACCTCTATATAAAGGCGGTGCAATGGTGACAGGAGCGAGAGTGAACACACGGCGGCACCCAAAATAAGTCTGCAATCCAGTAAGAGACGGGTGCTTGCGTGGAGCTAACTTTGAGAAGTAACGCGAGTTGAGCGATGGACGGATAGAGTGTGATGGGGGAGGACTCTCAGACGGCTTGTCCAAAGCACACTTAGGGACTGAATGTGTCCTCCTGGAGGTCGGATCTCGAATGCAAAGCTAGCGGAGATGTCGGGAGATGGGAATTGCTCGGAATCTGTCTCCTGGGCGTCGGAGCGGACTTCCTCGGCCGGCGTTGGGGTGACCACGGCACTGGCCTCGGTTCTGATCTTCACCACGGTGGTGGACATCGTGGGCAACGTGTTGGTCATCATCTCGGTCTTCAGGAACAGGAAGCTGAGGAACCCCGGTAAGGCAGAGCTGGCCGCCCACAATCTCCCTGGTGAAAGTTGAAGGTCCCATCAAAGTCTGGTCTAGTGGCATTAGCTGGAGATGCGAATACCAGCTCTAAAGGGGTGGGACGGGTGAACCGAGACTGATTCTGGAAATACTTGGGTGACATTAAACACTTTGCCACAAAGAGCGGCGTTGAGTGTCACGTCAACTCGGTGCTAGAATTGAGGAACATTAGATTACATTATAGAAACCAATTTTTGACCACAATACATTGTTGCTCGACCATGACTTTGTAGCTTGAAGGATCTGTACAGCACAGGTGCCGAGCATGACGGCAAGACCAAATCTGCCTGCACATAATCCATAACCCCACCATTCTCTGCATATCCATGTGTCCATTTAAAAGTCTGCTAAATGCCACTGTCCTACCTACTTCTATCACCATCCCCTGTCAGCGAGTTCCAGGCACCCACCACTCTCTGAGTAAAAAAACGTGCCCGCACACATGCATGAAACTTTGTCCCTTTCATTCGTAAACTATAGTACCAGTTTTTAATTATTCCATCCGTTGTTTCTCTAATCCTTACAAACGTCTTAATCAAATAAGGGAAAGTGTTGGCTTGTGTATTTGGAAATTGGAAGATTTAAGAGTCATTCGTCGTATTATAGTTGGAACTAGAACCAAGGAACTGTAGGCGCTAGTTTCCAAAGAAAAATACAGAAAGTGCTGGAGTAAGTCAGCGGGTCAGGCAGCATCTCTGAAGATGTGTCTGGAGCAAGTCAGTAGGATCCCACATATCCATGTTCTCCAGTGATGCTACCTGGCCTGCTGAGTTACTCCAGCACATCGTGTCTTTTTTTGGAGTTGGATCGCGTGTGTCTAATGTCAGTGGCGAACCCTGAACGATATGGACACGGTAGCGATTATTTTGTTCTTTACCTAGTTACGTGGAGAGAAAGGCTCCTGGATCGAAATTTTGTTTCCCCACGGTGTCGTGAAATATCAACAGAAAGCGCAAACTAATTCAGTAAAAAGTAAACTGGGATTAAAAAATGCTGTCGAGTTTACCACACAAACCCAGGAAACACTGTCCACAGCCTGTTCTTCAAGATTAACTTGTCAAATTTAATACCACTTGACCCTTTATCTAATAAATGGCGTAACTCCATGTTACCGTGTGTTATCGAGCAGGGGGATCATAAAATAACGGTGCAGGACATGTTAACGCCAAATAACGCGAAACTATTTCAAAGTAATAAGCAAGGAAAGCGACCAAACAACTCGCTGTGTGCAGCTTTCAAAACCAACGCAATCAATGCCAAAGCGTTGAAATGATTACTGAGCAAAACTCAAAGTGCTGGAGGAACGCTGCGGGTCTGGCAGTATCTGTGGAGGGAAATGGACAGACCACATTTCAGGTCGGGACCCTTCTTCAGATCCCAATTCTGAAGGAGAGTTCGGACTCCAAACGTCCTGTGTCCATTCCCTCCCCAGTTGCTGCCCGATCAGCCGAGTTCCTCCAGCACTTTGTGTTTTACTCAAGCAGAATTCCAGCATCTGCAGTTCCTCTTTTCTCTGAAATAATTTCCTTCTGTTAGAGCTGCTGTAGCTTATATTTAGTTGATAATTATTGGACACAGCAGTTTGGAAGAGTTTTTTTTCTTGACTTAACTGAAATATTGTACATACATCTTGCCATAACTACGCATTTCAAACAGCTGAACTGTGCAGATTAACATTCAGATCACTAAAGCAAGATTATTCTGCACAACAACAAAACAAGAATTACAATCATAATGATCCAACGGTTGGAGGCAATTACTGTATCAGTAGAAAGCTACTCATTCTGTGCACTCTTACTTATATGGGATTGTGCGTATGTATACTACGATTTTACTGGATTGGATGAAAATCAAAGCATTTCACTGTTTCTAGGTACTTGTTTGACCAGAATGCTGTATTTCGTAAGCAGGGTTCAGCTACGAGTAGTTGGATAGACATTTTTCTCTGCAACCCTGGAGGTGGTGGGGAGACTTGGTAGAGGTAGATAACGTTGTGAGAGACATAGATAGGGTAGACAGTCAGAATGTTTCTCGCAGGGTGGAAATTTCCAATGCTAGAGGGCATAGCTATGATCGGGGAGGGGGATGTGCGGGACAATTTCTTTACACAGTAATTAGTGGTGACCTGGAGGGGTGGTGGTGGAGGCAGAAACGATAGTGGCGTTTAGAAGGATTTTAGACAGGCACATGGAATCACATGGAATAGAGGGATATGGATCATTTACAGGCAGATGAGCAGTTTGACTTGGTATCATGTTTGGCACTAAGATTGTGGGATGAAATGCTTGTTCCTGTGCTGCACTGTTCTATGGTCTATGTGACAATAAATTAATAACTACTAACTACTATGAGTGTATGGTTGACGGGAACAAAAGGAGTCTGATGTTACTAAACAATTACTAAAGGACGGGCGTAAGACTGGACTATGAAACTTTAGAAGATTCACCCACAATGGCAGACTCATTTGAACTGTAAGACTAAATTCAAGAAATGAATTTGACGGCATTGTTATGCTGCCAGATGTTTGTCAAGTAGAGTACTTTAAATGGCACACAGTGTTAAAAAGGTGGCGGTTTAATTTGGGACTTAAATCCTGAACTATCTGTGGTGTGGAAATAATGTGCTTAACTCTAAAGAGAAGGCAGTTGCACCATCCACCAGATAGTTCCAGCCTGTGAGAAGCCTCTGGAGGTCCCAGAGGAGGTCTATTGACGTTGAGTGGAATCTTTCTTTACAGCGAGCAGCTGTGTGTCACCTGGTGCGAGTGTATCAGTGCAGAGAGATGTAGCTGCTAAATCAGACCAAGTCCGTTGAAAAGAATTCCAGCAATGCTGTGCACACTGGTCATTCTAGACTGCATACAGAGGTAGTGGGTGAGGTCCACTGCCTGATGTAACAACATTTCCTGGAATGACAACATTAGATTCACATATTCCAGCTTCCATCACAGAACCTCATGACCCTTGAGTGATTAATTAGCATCAATGTCATATTTAAAAAAAAATCAAAGTACACTTTATTCCGGATTAAAAATACGTACTAAACAAGATAGACAGAACAAGGTTTGAAGAAGGGTCTCGACCCAAAACATCACTCATTCCTTCTATCCAGTTCTGTTGAGTTACTCCAGCATGTTGTATCTATCTTAGGTGTAAACCAGTATCTGCAGTTCGTTCCTGTACAAAACAAAAACTGCAAAATTCCTCTGATATTCTCCATGGTTATACATACATTTGAAACCTTTATATTTAGTAGTGTTCCACAGTGTACATGATAACGGAAATAACGTTGATAAAGGGGGCATGATAAAGGAAACCTGATCTGTAACCCTGGTGAACAACGGGATAGATGAGTTTGAGTTTAGTTTATTGTCACGTATACTGAGGTGCAGTGAAAAGCTTTTGTTACATGCTAACCAGTCAGCGGATAGACAACACATGATCACATCGAGCCATTGACAGTGGGAATGTGTAAGGGAATAACGTGAATGACGTTGAGTGCAAGATAAAGCCAGTAAAGTCCAATCAAAGATCGTCCAAGGGTCTCCAATGAGGTAGATAGTAGCCTGGACTGCACTTTAGTTGTTGGTAGGATGGTTCAGTTGCCTGTTAACAGCGGGGAAGACACTGACCGTAAAATGATCCATACCTTGTAACTCATGGTGTGTGTGTTTCAGTATTACAAGTAGCACAGGGATTGCCAGGAAATGAACTGGGAAGATTTAATGTTCTTAGACTTCAATAGTGTGCTGTTTGCTTTTTTGCTGAGCCAACCAAATATAGTGGCAGCGTAACATTCAGCCGCTAGAGCTCGAGACTCATAGCTGGTCACAGGTCTTCGATATCTACAACAGCAGTAGGTGAAGCATCCTGTCCCAGATTCAACTGGCAGTTTTAAAGCAGTCACGGTTGAGTAATTATGGATGATTCTTGTGGATCTGATTTTTATGCTCCTTAGATTCTCGGCACAATGCTGAAGACATCTGAATGAGCACAGCTGGTAGAGAATGATTTTACTGGCAAGGGATGCCAGAATTAAGGATAAAGAGTTTTTTTAGTTGGCTTTTGTACCAGTGAAAAAGATAGCTGATCCCTTTGCTGTGCGTGTAACACACTTAAGTTTGAAATTCCACGCCCTTCAACACTTTTTCCTTTAATTTTGCACATTTTTTGTTAGCACCTTTAGTTTAGTTTCGGGATACAGTGGGAAACAGGCCCTCCAGCCCATCAAATCAAGATGCGAAGGGTACAGACAAGCTGGAAAGGGTACAGAGAAGATTTACGAGGATGTTGCCAGGACTTGAGGGTCTTAGCTATCGGGAGAGATTGAGTAGGCTGGGACTCTATTCCTTGGAGTGCAGGAGGATGAGCGGTGATCTTACAGAGGTATATGAAATCATGAGAAAAATAGATCAGGTAGATGCACAGACTCTTGCCCAGAGTATGTGAATTGAGGAGAAAGGACATAGGTTTAAGGTGAAGGGGAAAAGATTTAATAGGAATCTGAGGGGTAACTTTTTCACACAAACGGTGGTGGGTGTATGGAACGAGCTGTCAGAGAAGGCAGTTGAAGTAGGGACTATCTCAACTTTTAAGAAACAGTTAGATAGGCCCATGGATAGGACAGGCTTGGAGGGATATGGGCCAAACACAGGCAGGTGGAAATAGTGAAGATGGGACATGTTGGCCGGTGTGGGCAAGTTGGGCTGAAGGGCCTGTTTCCACACTATATGACTATGACTATGACCAGTGATCACCCGTACACTAGTTCTATCCTACACACTAGGGATAATTCACCGAAGCCAATTAACCTACAAACCTGCATGTCTTTGGAATGTGGTGGGAAACTGGAGCACCCGGGGAAATCCCGCACGGCCACAGGGAGAACATGAAAACTCCGTATAGACAGTATCCATAGTCAGGATCAAACCCAGGTCACTAGCGCTGTAAGGCAGCAACTCTAACACTGTGGCACTATGCACATCCCTCGGGTCAATGGTTATATTTCTTCTTACAATAATAAAATGACTCGGCATGAAGACAGATTTTTCTAACTCCTCTTGAACATCAGAAGTACATTTTTGATTGTCCCATTGGTAACTGAAATAGCAAATCCAATTCCTTGACATGCAATAGAATAACATTGTTCCATTTTATTTGATTCCAACACTCCTTTTAGTTCCAGAGACATTTATTTCCTATGCACATCACACAAACTGTGTCAAAGTAGCAAATAATAAGAACCATTTTGTATTTCAATCATATTCAACAAAATTCCAGTTCTGATATCACAATAAACCTTACCAGTGATAAATTATGACTAAAACATAATCAATGTGAATTTACGTTACCAACCTGAGGATTATCTGAAAGTACATAGTTCATAAAACTTAATTACTTGCCAAAGTTTATGATTTGATTTACAAGATTTTCACATTGTAGTTTCATGTGGGAAATAATCAAATAACCTTTTAGTTATTCACATGGAGTAATCTGTGGATTCTATGAATTAACAAAGACACCATTCTGCATGATTATGTCAATTTTATCCAAAATAACATGTTTTTTGTTTGTATTGTGGTATAGAAAAATACATCTTCCAACCTTTCTTCTAACCAGTGTAGATACAAAATGCTGGAGTAACTCAGCGAGACAGGCGGCATCTCGGGAGAGAAGGAATGGGTGACGTTTTGGGTTGAGACCCTTCTTCAGACAAAGAGCCCGAATGAAGAAGGACCTCAACCCGAAACGTCACCCATTCCTTCTCTCCCGAGATGCTGCCTGTCTCACTGAGTAACTCCAGCATCTTCGGTTTAAACCAGCTACTGCATATCCTTCCTAACCAGTGTATCCATACTATCCACAAAACAAGTCTTAAATGGTGATATTCTGCTGATTTTAGAAATATAGAAACATAGAAAATAGGTGCAGGAGTAGGCCATTCGGCCCTTCGAGCCTGCACCGCCATTCAATGTGATCATGGCTGATCATCCAACTCAGTATCCCGTACCTGCCTTCTCTCCATACCCCCTGATCCCTTTAGCCACAAGTGCCACATCTAACGCCCTCTTAAATATAGCCAATGAACTGGCCTCAACTACCTTCTGTGGCAGAGAATTCCAGAGACTCACCACTCTCTGTGTAAAGAATGTTTTCCTCATTTCGGTCCTAAAGGAATTCCCCCTTATCCTTAGACTGTGACCCCTTGTTCTGGACTCCCCCAACATCGGGAACAATCTTCCAGCATCTAGCTTGTCCAACCCCTTAAGAATTTTGTAGGTTTCTATAAGATCCCCCCTCAATCTTCTAAATTCCATCGAGTACAAACCGAGTCTATCCAATCTTTCCTCATATGAAAGTCCTGACATCCCAGGAATCAGTCTGGTGAATCTTCTCTGTACCCCCTCTATGGCAAGGATGTCTTTCCTCAGATTTGGAGACCAAAACTGTACGCAGTACTCCAGGTGTGGCCTCACCAAAACCCTGTACAACTGCAGTAGAACCTCCCTGCTCCTATACTCAAATCCTTTCGCTATGAATGCTAACATACGATTTGCTTTCTTCACTGCCTGCTGCACCTGCATGCCTACTTTCAATGACTGGTGTACCATGACACCCAGGTCTCGTTGCATCTCCCCCTTACCTAATCTGCCACCATTCAGATAATAGTCTACCCTCATGTTTTTGCCACCAAAGTGGATAACCTCACATTTATCCACATTGTACTGCATCTGCCATGCATCTGCCCATTCACTCAGCCTATCCAAATCACCCTGCAGCCTCCAAGCATCCTCCTCACACCTAACTATACCCCCCAGCTTGGTATCATCTGCAAATTTGGAGATGTTGCATTGAATTCCCTCGTCCAAATCATTAATATATATTGTAAATAGCTGGGGTCCCAGCACTGAGCCTTGCGGCACCCCACTAGTCACTGCCTGCCATTCTGAAAAGGACCCGTTTACTCCTACCCTTTGCCTCCTGTCTGCTAGCCAGTTCTCTATCCACATCAATACTGAACCCCCAATACCGTGTGCTTTAAGTTTGTATGCTAATCTCTTATGCGGGACCTTGTCGAAAGCCTTCTGAAAGTCTAGATATAACACATCCACTGGTTCTCCCTTATCCACTCTACTAGTTACATCCTCGAAAAATTCTATCAGATTTGTCAGACATGATTTACCTTTCGTAAATCCATGCTGACTTTGTCCAATGATTTCACCACTTTCCAAATGCGCTGCTATCCCATCTTTAATAACTGACTCTAGCAGTTTCCCCACTACCGATGTTAGACTAACTGGTCTGTAATTCCCCGCTTTCTCTCTCCCTCCTTTTTTAAAAAGTGGGATTACATTAGCTACCCTCCAATCCTCAGGAACTACTCCAGAATCTAAGGAATTTTGAAAAATTATCACTAATGCATCCACTATTTCTGTGGCTACCTCCTTGAGTACTCTGGGATGCAGACTATCTGGCCCTGGGGATTTATCGGCCTTCAATCCGTTCAATTTACCCAACACCACCTCCCGGCTAACCTGGATTTCACTCAGTTCCTCCATCTTATTTGACCCCCGTTCCACTGCTATTTCCGGCAGATTATTTATGTCTTCCTTAGTGAAGACAGAACCAAAGTAGTTATTCAATTGGTCTGCCATGTCCTTGTTCCCCATGATCAATTCACCTGTTTCTGACTGCAAGGGACCAACATTTGTTTTAACTAGTCTCTTTCTCTTTACATATCTATAAAAACTTTTGCAGTCAGTTTTTATGTTCCCTGCCAGTTTCCTTTCATAATCTATTTTCCCTTTCCTAATTAAGCCCTTTGTCCTCCTCTGCTGGATTCTGAATTTCTCCCAGTCCTCCGGTAGGCTGCTTTTTCTGGCAAATTTGTATGCCTCATCTTTTGTTTTTATACTATCCCTGATTTCCCTTGTTATCCATGGATGCACCACCTTCCCCGATTTATTCTTTTGCCAAACTGGTATGAACAACTTTTGTACTTCATCCATGCAGTCTTTAAATACCTTCCATTGCACATCCACTGTCAACCCTTTAAGAATCACCTGCCAGTCTATCTTGGCCAATTCACATCTCATACCTTCAAAGTTACCTTTGTTCAAGTTCAGAACCCTTGTTTCTGACTTAATTTTGTCACTCTCCATCCTAATGAAGAACTCAACCATATTATGGTCACTCTTGCCCAAGGGGCCACGCACAACAAGACTGCTAACTAACCCTTCCTCATTACTCAATACCCAGTCTAGAATAGCCTGCTCTCTCGTTGGTTCCTCCACATGTTGGTTGAGAAAACTATCCCGCATACATTCCAGGAAATCCTCTTCCTCAGCACCCCTGCCAATTTGATTCACCCAATCTACATGCAGATTGAAGTCACCCATTATAACCGTGTTACCCTTGTTGCACGCATTTCTAATTTCCTGTTTGATGCCATCCCCAACTCCAATACTACTGTTAGGTGGCCTGTACACAGTTCCCACTAGCGTTTTCTGCCCCTTAGAGTTTCGCAGCTCTACCCATATCGATTCCACATCCTCCACGCTAATGTCCTTCCTTTCTATTGCATTAATCTCCTCTCTCACCAGCAACGCTACCCCACCTCCTTTTCCTTTTCGTCTATCCCTCCTGAATATTGAATATCCCTGGATGTTCAGCTCCCAGCCTTGGTCATCCTGGAGCCAAGTCTCCGTGATTCCAACTATAGCATAGTCATAGTCATTTTAACAGGACCATGTTGTAATTTAGCTAATTGGAACTGTGCAGTGAGTTTTAAGAATGTAAAAGTCCAATTCATATTTTCTTAATGCTTGAATGACCAAAAGGTCACCCCATTATTGTCTTACTGCTTGAAGTATTGATGATGAAAACTGTGGAGAACAGACAGATGTCCCAAGATACTGCTCAATTTTATGAAAATACTGCAGGATAAAGGTAAAATATACGAGGCATTTATTTTATTAAAGTGATGAAGAAAGATTATCGTGCCAATCCCAATATTAGTAGATTTACCTCAGATCACTACAGTGAACCCTGTTTGAACAGACCTCTTTATAATGGATTTGGTTATAGCGTGTGAATCTGCTGTCCACCCCTGCCTCCTTCGACATGTTGAGCCACTTCCAGCTTTGACCTTCACCATAGCCAGCCCACACAGCTTCCTTGGCCTCTGCTAAGCCGTGCCTGCCACAGCCACCATCGACTCTGCCGATTTTCACCTCTCCCCCAGACACCAGCAGGCCGGGGCCATCAACTCACCTGGATTTCAGGCCCAACTCCAGACCGGTTCTCGACCCGAAATGTCAACTATCAAATGTTCACCAGAGATGCTGCCTGACCATTGAGTTAATCCAGTGCATTGTAACCAGCCGCTGCAGTTGTTTGTTTCTGCTAGTTACACAATGATAATCCCTTACTCCATTATAGTGGACAATCGGCAATATGTTTGGTAGTTTTTTCTGACTTTTGTAGATTGAATTAGTTCCCCTCCATGTCGAACAGCACTTGGATAAAGCGTTGAAGATATCAATGACATTGAACGTATTCTGGATGGAGGAAGTTAAACATCTTTCACCAAGACTGGATTGCCGGCACCACCAGTGTCATTCCCAACGGATGTTGCTGCCAAATTAGACAAGTAGACGGTAGTGAGCGGATCAGCACAAAAATTGTGCCATACATACAATTTGGGGCAGCACGGTGGCGCAGCGGTAGAGTGGATGCCTTGCAGCACCAGAGGCCCAGGTTCGATCCTCACTACCGTGTCTGTAAGGAATCTGTATGTTCTCTCCGTGACCGCGTGGGTTTTCTCCAGGTGCTCTGGTTTCCTCCCACATTCCAAAGATCAACAAGCTTGTAGCTTAATTGACTTTGGTAAACATAGTAAATTGTCCCCAGTGTGAGGGATAGTGCTCCTGTACGTGGTTTGCTGGTCGGCGCGGACTCAGTGGGCCAAAGGTCCTGTTTCTGCGCTGTACCGATGCACCAAACTAAATTAACCTAATCTTAATAGGCTCTCTAACCATCATTTCTTGATGCTCAATAGGATTAAAGGGATGTGTAGTGAATATTTGGGGTGGCACAGTGACGCAGCTGGTAGAGTTGCTGCCCCACTGTTTGAGAGACTGGCTTTGATGCTGACCTTGGGTGCTGTCTGTGTGGAGATTGCATGTTCTGTCTATGACTCTGTGGGTTTCCCGCACGTCACAAACACATGCAGGTTTTTAGGTTAATTGGCCTCTGTAAAATTGCTCCTCATGTGTAGGTAGTGGTTGTAAAAGTGGGACAACATAGAACTAGTGTGAATGGGTGATTGGTGTGGGCTGAAGGGCCTGTTTCTATGCTGTATTTTTCAATCAGTTCAATCCGTCATTTTCAGTTTGATGACCTTTCATTAGAACTAGGAAATAATAGAAATTAAACTTTTGCACGGCAAAGGTATACAAAGAATAGATTCTCCACAACATAAAACGTATTTGATTTCTACCTTTTCCTAGTTTTGACGAGAAGTCTTTGACAAGGATCATTAACTATCTTTCTCTCTTCACAGATGCTGCCGGACCTGCTGAGTGTTTCCAAACTTTTCTTTCTTTTCTCTCATTATTTTCAGCATCTGCAGTATTTAGGTTTTTGCAGTATTCATTGAATCTGATGTTGAAACAGAGTTGCAGATGAGAAATGTTACTCCAATGAGCCAAATATTCCAGTATGCCATAGAGATTAGTGGTCCAAAGAAGCTGTACAGTAGCACTTGGGAGAAGCTGATTGTGGCGGCTTGTCTAGGTTGTGTGAAATCCTTCCAAACCCTGAGGATTTTGAGCTGAATGTTCACTAATTACTGTGGTTAATAAGATCATTAGTTATGTTCGGACACTGCTTTCAAAAGTAGAGCATCTGAGATGAGATGATAAACTCTGAATTTGGCAGGATGGAAAATAAACTGTGCTGTGGTTAAAATGAACTACAGCAATAATTACAGGTTGTATCTTTGTTTATCTGCAGAGAAATAATCAGAATTTAAAATGTCAATACTGTGTATTGAATGTGGATTCTTTTCACAGTCTCAACTCTGTGGAATTGTAATGCAATGATCTTCTTTGTGATGTATGTTGTAAACTTGTTTTGTTAATGCAATATATTTATAAAAGCTGGTAGAGCTGCTGCCTCACAGCGCCAGAGACCCGGGGTTGATCCTGACCTCAGGTGCTGTCCCTGTGGAGTTTGCACGTTCTCACTGTGACTGGGGGAGTTTCCTCCCTAATCCAAAAGATGTGCAGGTTTGTAAGTTAATTGGCCTCTGTAAATTGCCCCTTGTGTGTAGGGAGGGAATGAGAAAGTGGGATAACATAGAGAACAGTGTGATGGGTGCTCGATGGTTGGCATGGACTCGGTGGGCCGAAGGGTCCATTTCCATGTGCTATCTTTCAGTCAATTCGATCAAAATACTAGCAATCTCTTTCAAGCTTGTTGAAAAGCACAATCATTGCACCCACCTGTTGCATCAAAGGAATACATTACATTGCTGGAATAAATTAATTTAGAGAAATGAAATGAATCAAAATCAGATTCTAATTTCAGATTTAAAACAAAACCTAACTGGAGAGTTTAGATAAAAAACGATCAATGAGGATGAAGTTTTCTTCATTTAAACCCACTGCTTCTTGTGGCTTCATCTTAAATTATTCCCCTGCAATGAGTCCAATGTTGAGTATTCTTCCCAGCAAGGAATGTTTCCAGTAAGATGTTAGCCTGATAGTGAGGTCAGGGTGATTATACAGGCGTAAACTATTTCTACTGAGATTAGTTCAGTTTAGTTTATTGTCACATGTGGCGAGGCACAGTGAAAAGCTTTTTTGCTGCATGCTAACTAGTCTGAGGAAAGACTGTACAGTTTTTCAAATCAAAATAAACTTTATTCAGGATTAAAAATACATACAGAACACGAAATGTGAAAAATTTCTTCCAACATTCTCAGTGGCTATTTTTACATTCATTAGCATCATATTTGGTAATGTTGACAGAAATATTTTGGGATGACACAATGGCGCAGAGGCAGAGTTGCTGCCTTACAGCAGCAGAAACCCGGTTCAATCCTAACTACGGGTGCTGTCTGAGTGGAGTTTGAACGCTCACCCCGTGTTGTGCTGCAGCAAGCAAGAATTCCATTGTCCTATCTGGGACACATGACAATAAAATCTCTCTTGACTCTCTTGACCTGCGTGAGTTTTCCCTGCGATCTCCGGTTTCCTCCCAAACTCCAAAGACAAACAGGTTTGTAGGTTAATTGGCTTGGTATAACTGTAAATTGTCCCTGGTGTGTAGGGTGGTGTTAATGTACGGGGATCGCTGATCGGTGCAGACTTGGTGGGCCGAAGGGCCTGTTTCCGCGCTGTATCTCTAAACTACAAACTAAACTAAAATATCCTTACACCCGGCAGCCTTGCCACTCATGTGGCCCTCTGGGGTGATATCTCTTCCCTTGTTTGAGGGGCATCTTCACCTCACTTGCCCCTCAATGTGCAACAGCACAAGTACCCTAGTCTGTGGTCCTCCCCCACAGAGCCTTGGCGTTGGCTGCACCGAGTTTCATTGCTTCCCACAGCACGTACTCATACAGTCTGGAGCGGGCCAGTCGGCAACATTCCCCGACGGACAACTCGCTCCGCTGGGAGGTCAACAAGTTTTGGGCAGACCAGAGAGCATCTTTCACTGAGTTGATGACCTCCCAGCAGCACTTGATGTCCATCTCTACATGATTACAATCGAGCCATGCACACTGTACAGATACAAGATAAAGGGAATAATGTTTAGTGCAAGGTAAAGTCCAGTTAAAGATAGTCGGAGAGGTGAATGAATGAATGAGTAGTGTCACATGTAACAAGTTACAGTGATATTCATTGTTTTGCAAATGTCCTTTGTCCCCTCCCCCCCCCCCCCCACTGTGGTCCCCCCACACTGGGTGGTCCTTTGCTCCCCCAACCCCCTCACAGTGGTCCCACCACGCCGGGTCCTCCTTTGTTCTTTCAGGACTGCTCTCTAGTTGTTGGTAGGATGGTTCAGTTGCCTGGGTGGTGAATTCAGGGGCAAGGACACAATCTGCAAATGAGTGCTGTTAAATTTAGAACGTTTGTAAAGAAACAATGCAGTCTTGGTCTAATTAAATGAGGAACCGCCCGTAGGTCTGACTGCTCTAATCTTGCTCAATCGATGAGACTTCCCATCAAAGCAGAGGTGAAGAGTTTGTAAAGGGCCTGTCCCACTTACGTGTCCTTGGCACGCTAATTACGCGATCTCGTGGTCGCGATGAGCCGCGTTGAGACGCAACGGCCGTGAGCCCCAGGCCGAGTTCGGCGATCGTTTACCTGCTTCTGCTGCTGTTGAAGGTGAGACGTTGCATCGCGCCAGGGTCTTGGGCCTGTCCCACTTTGACCGTCAGTTCAGTGACAGGCCATTGGCGCGTGAAGATTTCGATCACTGCAAAAATTTCGGAGCCTTGCGCGATGTCGCGCACAACTACTTACCCCTCCGCGCTTCTAAGTGGGACCGGCCCCGCGTGGCCATACGATGCCCGTACGCATCAACGCGACCACGAGGTCGCTTAATTTGCGTGCCAAGGACACATAAGTGGGACAGGCCCTTAAGTTTACAGCAGTCAGGAAAGTGGGGCTAGTCATGTCAATAGCTTTTAAATGTGCATCCTGATAGAAAGACAGACATTCCTCAGCAGGTGAGAGAAATAGAGTTGATGCATCAAAGGAAGAACATTTCATCACACCTCGTCTTCTTCCTCCCTCCTCAACAAACTTTCTGCTTAATCCCCCAGTCACGCTGCTTGTTGACTTGTTGTTCAGTAGAATTGAATATGCGGAGGTGAATGAAGCCGATCGAAACCAGGTCTTGTGGTGCTGGCGATCAAATCAATCTGGTTCTCCCTCGGTCGGTCTAATACAATTTTGAAACAATGGACACAGACTTGTGTGTCATAGTGTGTGCGACTTCCTGAAGTCTTCTCTTTTGCTCCTTTGTGTTTGGCGAGCCCCTGACCTTTCCCCGCGGCTTCCCGATTAAAATTGAAACATGCTAGAAGGGGTTTTGAGCTGTGTGCCGTCTCCTGGTCGGGAAATATTGCAGCGAGGAACCAGTCAAAGGTATAGTCATGTGTAATGGCATCCTAACTAAGTTCATTATCCCAGCTACAATCTATTCATTCAGATTGCCCTGAAGTGTGAGGTGAAACGTTCATGCATGCTGGGTCTAAATTGCTCCAGTTTAAAAAATACTTACTGATCTCATAGTGGTTTAACCATTGTATATAATGTTAGGCAGTGGCTGATAAACTATCAATTAACATGATCAGCAGAAATAGGACGTGACGATTGTGGCATCACCACCCTTTAAATCTGGTGAGGGGTGGGGAGGGGAAGATTTAATTTTGAATTCATAAATTCCTAAATGTTAGGAGCAAATCTAGGCCATTCAGCCCATCAAATCTACTCTGCAATTTAATCATTGCTGATCTATCTTTCCCTCTCAACTCCACTCTCCTGCCTTCTCCACAAAACCCTTGATACCCATAACAATCAAGAATCTATCGATCTCTGCCTTAAAAATATCTATTGACTTGGCCTCCTCAGCTTCTGCATATTTCACCCTACTGGAGCGGTGGGGGGAAGAAGGAATGGCTGGTGTGGGGCATCTATGATTATGTTGCTTCTTTCAATGGTGGGGAGTCCGGTCTTTGTGATGGAGTTCGCGACATTCACCAATGATGCTGGAGTAACTCAACGGGACAGGGAGCATCTCTGGAGAGAAGGAATGGGTGACGTTTCGTATCAAGATCCTTTTTGAGACTGAAAGTCACGGGAGAGATATAAACAAACATCTGGTTGCTAAACACTTTAATTCCCCTCCAACTCCCACACTGACCTTTCTGTCCCAGGCCTCCTCCATTGTCAGGATGAGACTAAATGCAAATTGGAGGAACAACACCTCATATTTCGCTTGGGCAGCTTAGAACCCAGTGGTAACTTCAAATTCCCTCAGTCTCTAACCCTCCCCCCCCCCCCCCCCCTTCCCAAGTCACACCAGCTTCTTGTTTTCACCCAGCAAATGGCTAACAATGTCCTGTTCCCTTTATCATTGTTGTTTTTTTGCATATCTTTCATTCATTGTTCTATATCTCGTCTATATCTCCCGTTTCCCTTTCTCGTGACTTTAAGTCTGAGGAAGGGTCTCAATCTGAAATGTCACCCATTCCTTCTCTCCAGAGCTGCTGCCTATCCCATTGAGTTACTCCAGCATTTTGTGTCCAGCTGTGGATGTAGCCAAGTCCATCACAATGACCAGACTCCCCACCATTGAAAGCAGCCAACATAAATCTTCGGTTTAAACCAGCATCTGCAGTTCCTTCCTATACATTTCTTCTGGCTACATCCACGTCTTTGTGCAATTTCCTGTGGTCTTGGGCAGAGCCTTTCTCCAACCGAGCTGTGATGCAACCCAGGAGTATGTTGCCTGTTTGCCGGCTCTTGCCCATACCCTCCCCTTCACCTCTTGATATATTGGCTCCCTCCACTCAATTATTTCTGTTCCAGATGAAAGAACCCGACATAAAATGTTGACTGCCCATTTCCCACCACGTATGCTGCCTGACCCACTGAGTTCCTCCGGCAGCTCCTGTTTTATCCCAGGAATCTCTTTGTATTCGGAGCGTCATGCTTCATTCCCTTGCCAGAATCACACTTGAACAGAAACACATGATTGGAATGGAGTTGATGCAAAGGATCCTATCACTCCACGTAACCCCAGTCATCCTTTGCATAGCAGGTTATGGTCACAGGCTCCATACACTTGGTCATTTCCAGACAGACTCACGGTGGGAAACAATCATGCACAGGCTGCAAGCGGAATGAGACTTTGGACTGCTTATAAAAAAAAAAAATTTCTATCTGTTCTCCTGGAAACTTGCACTGTGCGAATCAAGGACAGCCTCCTGAACTTTAGAGTTTCAATTTTGAAATGCAAATATTCCTTCTTTCGAATATCGGCACACAGTGACTGCAGTACAAGCCATCTACGACTGCACTGAGCCAACTCAGCAATGTTAAATGAGCAGCAGCTCCCGCCCATACCTTTAACCTCTATCACCTAGATGGTCGAGAGCCAGTGGGGTATGGGAATTCAACCTGTCGGGAATTCAAGTGGCACATCACCTTGTCTTGAACACATATTGCTGTCTATTCACGTTCACTGGAACAAGCCTAAGGGGGTACTTTCACGTACTCCGAAGAGAAGGTGGCTTCTCGCTACTATGTTTAGGGGTAGCTGAGGCTGGGCACTAAATGTTGGAGTTACAAATTGGTGAAGTAGTACAATGGTATCTCACGGCTCCAAGACCAGGGTTAATTTGGCCTTCGGTATTCTGTGTGTGTGTGTGTATGTGCATGTGTGAGCGCGCGTGTGTGAGTGTGTATATGTATATGTGTATGTGTGCATGTGTATGCGTGTGTATGTGGAGCGTGCTTGCTCTCCCTGCTGCCCCTGTGTGTTTCCAGTTTTCTCCTACATCCTGAAGATGGGCAGGTTGGTCAGTTAATTGGGCATTATAAATGGCCTATAGTGTGGAGATGAATGGTTGTATTTCAGGATGTTTATGGAACTGCATGGAGACTAAAAAATGGAATTGGCATCGGCATTGTATCAACGGGTACTTGATGGATGGCGTGGACTTGGTGAGCCAAAGATGTTGATTCTATAAGCAGACTTCAATGTTGAC
Organism: Raja brachyura; assembly: GCA_963514005.1. The sequence goes on from OY740793.1 coordinate 36,080,828, forward strand.
ATCTTGAGATATGAATAAAAAGATGCAGAAGTTGAAACTGTCAAGAGAATGCACAAGCAACGTTTTAGCTTGGTACCCTTCTTCCCCAGATGCTGCCTGACCCGCTGAGTTCCTCCAGCATTTTATATTTTGATCAAAATTCTGGCATCTGCAGACTCTCTCTCCAACCAATTGACGTGTTTAGTTTGCAAAAGCTTTAGGAAATCCCTTGAAATAAATATGAATACTTTTAACTCTTTTGCCAGGATAAGGTTAAAGTTATATGCAGATGGTAATTGAAACAACTATTCAACAATTAGCATGTAATTTTCTCCCAGACATTTGCAGTTCACAATCCTCGTTGATATTGCTACTGGTTTTTAATGTCATGGGAAATGACATACAGTGGGAAACATTGCAATCCAATCCAGGCAAGTCATATTATTCATTGGCACATCAGGTAGTGCAAAAGAAAAAATAACCCACATGCAGAATGGAGTGTCACAAAATGCTGAACGAACTCAGCGGGCCAGGCAGCATTACTGATGACGTGGCCTGCTGAAGGAATGGTGACTTTTCAGGTTGAAACCCTTCTTCAGACTGTCTGGTTTCCTCGCCTACCCTATCTTCAGTATATTCCAGCATCTACAGTTCCTGAGTCTGAAGAAGGGTCTTGACTCAAACCGTCACCCATTCCATCTGCTGCTCCTGTATTTTGAGTCTATTTTCAGAGTAAACCACCATATGCAATTCTTTCCTGGGCACGTGGAATATAGTGTTACAGATTGAGGTGCAGAAGATAGATTAGAAGATTGGGAGTAAATCCTTAACACGTGAGAGGTCCATTCAAGAGCTTGATAACAGAGGGTGACACGGTGGCGCAACGTTAGAGTTGCTGCCTTACAGCGCCAGGTATCCGGGTTCCATCATGACTACGGGTGCTTGTCTGGACAGAGTTTGTACATCCCCCATGACGTGCGTGGGTTTTCTCCGAGATTTTCAGTTTCTTCCCACACTCCAAAGACGTACAGGGTCTAGATTAATTGGCATGGTGTACAATGTAAAATTGTCCCTAGTAAGTAGGGTAGTGTTAATGTGTGGAGATCGCTGCTCAGTGCGGACTCGGTGGGCCGAAGGGCCTGTTTCCACGCTGCATCTCTAAACTAAACTAAACTAAAGGTAAACAGCGGGGAAAAAGTTGTTCTTGAATTTGCTGGTGCATGTTTTCAATCTTTGTTATCTTCTGCCCGACAGGAGAGGGGTAGATGAGAGAATGAACATCTCTTCCATTAATACCGTTTAGTCTAGACTAGATATAGAGTGTGGAAACAGGCCCTTTGCAAGTTCTCCCCGTGACCGCGTGGGTTTTCACCGAGATCTTCGATTTCCTCCCACCCTCCAAAGACATACAGGTTTATAAGTTAATTGGCTTTGTATAAATACAAAATTGTTCCTAGTGTGTAGGATAGTGTTAGTGTACGGGGATTACTTTTTGGCATGGACTCGGTGGGCTGAAGGGCCTGTTTCCGTGCTGTTTCTCTAAACTAAACTAAAACTCAGACGTCTTACCTGACACATACTTGACACCTCGACAAGAGTGAGTGTACCTGGGACCAGGAGCTCACCTCCTATGGATTAAATGGAGTCCAGTGTTTCTGGGGCCTCAGACCCCAAGCTCAGACTTGCTTATTGTTCCCTTGTTCACCTGGCTAATGGACGCAGTGAACTTAAGACATCGGAGCAGAATTAGGTTATTTGGCCCATCGAGTTTTCTCCGCCATTCGATCATGGCTGATCAATTTTTCCCTTTCAAACCTATTCTCCTGCCTTCTCCCTGTAATCTTTGACACCTTTTACGAAACAAAAACCTATCAATCTCACCTTTAAAAATACCCAATGACTTGGCCTCCAAAGCTGTCTGTAGCAATGAATTCCACAGATTCACCACCCTCTAGTTAAAGAAATTCCTCACCATCTCCATTCTAAAGGCACATCCTTTTATTCTGGGGCTGTGCCCTCTGGTCCTAGACTTTCCCATCACTGCAAATATCTTCTCCTCGTCCACTCTATCTAGGCCTTTTATTATTTGGAAGGTTTCAATGAGATATCCTCTCATCCTCCTAATCTCAAACAAAAGGCATTAAACACTTTTCACCCCCAAGATCATTCTCGTAAACCTCCTCTTCGAAAGAGACTCAAGGAACTGCAGATGCTGGTTTACAAATAAAAAAGGTGCCAATTGCTGGAGTAACCCAGTGGGTCAGGCAGCGTCTCTGGAAAACATAAATCGTCAGGACCATTCTTCAGACCGAATGTGGTGAATGGGGGTGGGGGTGGGGAAGAAAGCTGGACAAGAGGTGGGGGCGGGACAATGCCTGACAAGTTATAGGTGGACACAGGTGTTGGGGGATTTGACCAGTAGATGGTAGAGATGTATGAGATAAGGATAGAAGATGTGGAAATAGTGAAGCAAGGGGAAGGAATATAAATGTGAGGGGACTGGGGGTGGGGGGGGGGGGGGGAGAGGAGAAATGTGTGCACATTCTATTGGGGCACAGAGAAGGAAAGGGGAGAAAAGTGTGTGTGGGGGGGGGGGGGGGGGGGGGGGATTGTTAGTAGAAACAAAGAACTGCAGATGCTGGTTCATACCAAAGATAGACACAAAGTGGTGGAGTAACTCAGCTGGTCAACCCGTTGAGTTGCTCCAGCAATTAGTTTCTATCTTTGGGGGTAGTTAGTAGTTTGGTAACCCTGAAATTGGAGAATTCAATTGTCATACCATTATATTGTAAGCTACCCAAGTTTCTATCTCAGGGGAATATACTCCGATCTAATATTAGGAGTGTCACTGAGGCACATAGTATATAATTAGCCAAGGAGGTCAACTTCAGAACATATCTGTAACATGAGTTTTTAAGCATTGCAATAACACCCCATGCATAAGGACTGACTGAAATGAAAATGTGTTTTTCTTAATGCCTCAATGTTCAGGCCCATATACAGGTCAAAGGTTGGATAGGTTGTCATGCATTACTGTTACAATCTGCCAACGCCTTACAGGATGGGAGGCGTGAATTCAACTGGGACTTTATTCCTTGGAGCACAGGAGGATGAGGGGTGATCTTATAGAGGTGTATAAGACCACAAGAGGAATAGATAGGGTAAGTGCACAGAGTCTTTTACCCAGAGCAGGGAAATCAAGAACCGGGGGGGGGTGGGGGGGGGTGAGGAAAGATTTAATAAGAACTTTAGGGGCAACTCTTTTACACAAAGAGTGGTAGGTATGTGGAATAAGTTGGCAGGGGAGGCATGTAGTTATGGCAGGTACAATCACAACGTTTAGATAGGTACATGGACAGGATAGATTTACAGGGATATGGGCCAAACACAGGGACTAGTGTATATGGGGCACGTTGGTTGGTGTGGGCAAGTTGTCTGACTGCACTCAGCTGGATTGACATAAACCAACAGCATTCTGCTAACATAGTTTTTCAACAACAGCTCTACTTACATAAAATCTTTACCTTGTCAAAGGGGACTGTCAACCTAGAAAGTTGGAAAAACAAATCAATGATTTTTAAAGCTTTTTCTTCCAGTAAAGTCACAAAGGGTGCTACCATCTCAAGCCAATTTTGTTTCTTCAATTTAAAATCGAGGGAGGCAGAGCATTGTGGTGGCAAGGGCCATCTCCGAGTAGATGTTACAAGGATTGCTCTTTCTGCAAAGCCTGAGACAAGCGGAACACCCTAATTAAAAGTAGAAGCCAGATGTACATTCGGAGAACAAATGTGACACATGTAACTCTCCGAGAGTAATGAAGGCAAGCTGTCAGGGAAGACATGAGACTGTTGCTGCAAAGATACAAGGCAATCCAAGAATATAGCAGTGGCAAAGTACATCTTCCGACATCCAACCTCCTCAAACCTGTCCATACAAACCAGTGGATTGTATCATCTACAATCTCGGCCGCTCCGGTGCCTTGCACTCGTATTGCCCAACCAACCACAAAGTTCTGCATGCAACATCTTTCAATTGAGTCTCACCTTACTTTATCTAACATGATTTTTATTTATATTAATAATCTAAAATCAGAAGATTTTAAAAGGTAAAAAATACTTCCATGTTAAATCACTTGCTTAGTTTTATTTTAGTTTAGGGATAAAGCGAGGAAACAGGCCCTTCAGACCACCGATTCCGTACACGAGTTCTATCCTACACACTAGGGACAATTTACAGAAGCCAGTTAATCTACAAACCTGCACATATTTGGAATATAGGAGGAAGCTGGTGCATTCGGAGGAAACTCACGTGGTCACAGGGAGAACGTGCAAACTCCATACATACAGCATTTTGGCAATTTTTTTCTCAACTAGCATTTGGTATTCATGTCTGCATAAAGAGTCACAGCAACATTTCATTATTGATGTCACCAAGTATGTTCTTTTCTGCATTCTTCTGCGTTAATACCAAGGCCAATTATACTCTCCATTGCTAATCATTCCCTCAAAACTTCAAACCCTTTGGTGCTACCAACCTTTTATCCAAACATTACCTTCTGATTTTTTTTTGGGTTAGTTTAGTTTAATTTAGTTTTGTTTATTGATACAGCCTGGAAACAGGCCCTTTGACTCAGCAAGTCCCCTCCGGTCAGCGATTACCCATACACGTGTTCTATCGTACACACTAGGGACATTTTACAGAAGTCAATTAACCTACAAACCTGCACGTCTTTGGAATGTGGGAGGAAACTGGAGCCCAAACGTACACACTCCATAGTCAGGATCGAACCTGGGTTTCTGGCGCTGTAAGACAGCAACTACTGCTGTGCCACCGTGCTTTACATAACTTCTTTACATGTGAATTCTTGATGTTGTTCTGGAGCAAATAACAAACGGCCTATCAAATACATTTTATATTTAACAACAATGCCCTCGTCAACCTATGGTTTGTTCAACAGGACTTCTTAACAATATTAACAAAATAATTAAAAGTGTTTGGCAGAATTATCATTCAATTGCAGGATTCCTGTCTCTGAATCGGAAATAAAAATCAAAAAAGCTGTCAATCTGAAGTAGCAACAGTTCATGTTGGGGACATTCAGCGGGCCAGCTGGTGTCTATGGAAAGACAAGTGATAAAGCTTCAGTTCAAAGGCACTTCATCAGAGCTGACTGGGGAGAGAGAAAAAACGAGCTTGTTTTAAATTAGCTGATAGCTGTTTTCTCACTATCCCAGTTCTTATGACGGCTCTTTGACGTGAAACATTAATTCTGGTTCTTTTCCCACAGGTACTGCCAGACTTGCTGAATGTTTCCAGCTTTTTCTGATCCCAAAGTGTTGGGTTTGTGCTCTAATCTGGGACGATGCATGAAAAGTGTGGACATTTTTCGTCTTGAGTGGTCACCCCATGCGCAAGTTCTATCCTACAGACCAGAGACAATTTACACAGGCCAATTAACCTACAAACCCGCACATCTTTGGCGTGTGGGAGGAAACCGGAGCATCTACAAGCTGTGACTGATCCTGAATGTCCAACAGTTCATAATAGTCTCTTGTCACCGGCCAGTGGGTTCCAGCCTTGTCCAGTGCAGGTGATCCAGTAAAGTCAGATGTTGTTGATTTTGAAAGGATGCAGAGAAGATAGGGCACGGTGGCGCAGCAGTAGAGTTCTGCCTCACTGCTCCAGAGACTCAGGTTCGATCCTGACTATGCATGCTGTCTGTATGGAATTTGTACACTCTCCCTGTGACCGCGTGGGTTTTCATCACGTGCTCCGGTTTCCACCCACTCTCCAAAGATGTACAGGTTTGCAGGTTAATTGGCTTTGGTAAAAGTTGTGAATTGTCCCTAGTGTGTAGGATAGCGCTAGTGTAATGGGGATCGATGATCGGCACGGACACGGTGGGCCAAAGGGCCTGTTTCCGCACTGTATCTGTAAACGGCATTAAAATGCAAGATTTAAGAGGATGTTGCCAGAACTCAAGGGCCTAAGCTATAAGGAGAGGTTGAACAGGCTAGGATTTTATTCCTTGGAGCTCAAGAGGATAAGGGACGATCTTATGGATGTGCATAAGATCGGAGAGGAGGAATAGATAGGGGGAATCAAGAACCAGAGCATGTGGATTTAAGGTGAGAGGGGAAAGATTTACTAGGATCCTGTGGGGCAGCTTCTTTACACAGAGGGTGGTGGGAACAAACTTCCAGAAGAGATAGTCGAGGCAGGATAATTTCACAACATTTAAGAAACATTTAGATAGGTACATGGATAGGATAGGTTTAGAGGGATATGGGCCAAACACAGGTAGATGGGACTAGCATAGAGGGGCATGTGGGTCAGTGTGGGCTGAAGGGTCTGTTTCCACACTGTGTGACTGACTCTCTGACACCAGGACAATGGATCGTAGTTATCTACATAATATCACACCCAATCGCCTTTTGGTACTGCATATTTTCTCACAGAATCATACAAGAATCACATGGACGGCACGGTGGAATAGCGGTAAAGCTACTGCCTTACAGCACTGAGACCCAGGTCCGATCTTGACAACGGGTGCTTGTCTGTACGGAGTTTGTACGTTCTCCTCGTGACCTGCGTGGGTTTTCTCAGATCTTCGGTTTCCTCCCACACTCCAAAGACGTACGGGTTTGTAGATTACTTTGCTTGGTATAGAAATGTAAAAATTGTCCCTAGCGTGTGTCGGATAGTGTTCGTGTGTGGGGATCACTGGTCGGTGCGGAAGCGGTGGGCAGAAGGGCCTGTATCCGCGCGGTATCTCTAAACTAAATTAAACTGAGGCCTTTTAGCCCATAATCTCCAAATTGGCACTTTGAAAGAAACACTTGGTGTGAAATTCATTGCCTGTCCATAACCCTAAACATGACATTTGTCATTACCCATTTGTTGCATTCTTTTACTGAAGTTCATTCCACTGAAATCAGAGGGATGAATATCAAAGGCAGAATACAAGACTCTGTTGCTACAATATAGCATGACCGAACAGACATACATTTACAGGAACGAGAAATTGCAGATGTTGGTTTATATCAAAGATAGACACAAAGTGCTGGAGTAACTAAACGGGTCAGGCAGCACCTCTGGAGAAAAAGGATAGGTGACGTTTTGGATGGGGACCCTCCAATGAGATCCACTCCTGATCCCATATCCTATGGCCCTGCAGAACCTTCTTATACAGTGCATAGCTGATTCTTTCCTGATCATCACCATCTGATCGGTTTCTCTAACCCTTTTTGGTAATATATTTCATAAATATGTAGTACATAAATAAAAAAGTCTTAGCCTTCCTTTGACATTTGTTTTGCATCAGTTTCCACTGGTTACCTGTGTAAATAGCTTATTTTGTTTCTAGAAGTAAACTTAATCTAATCATGCATTGAACCTTCACGACCTCATTGACAGCAGGCTCCCCACCACACCCACTGCAAAGCCTTGTCACACATCAACAGTTTCCATGCCACCACTGATCTTTATATAAACTGACTGAACGACACCATGACTACAGAATCAGGACACAGACAGGAGTCATCTCAGTAAGATATAAATCAGTGGACAATAAATGTTGATGCAAACGGAAGCATTTGGCATATACACTGCCGTGCCTATGAGTTTAACAACAACAGCCATTGTTAAGTTAATAGTTCATTGAGACCTCTCACAGTTTATTGGGATGCATCACAGCATGGTTTGGGAACAGCTCCATTCAAGACCCCAAGAAATTGTAGAGAGTTGTGGATGCAGCCCAGAGCATCATGCAAACCAACCTTCCTTCTATTGACTCCATCTACACTTCAATCTGCCTCGGCAAGGCCACCAGCATAATCAAGGACCAGTCTCACCCAGGTCACTCCCTCTTCTCCCCTCTCCCATCAGGCAAGAGGTAGAGAAGCGTGAAAACACACACCTCCAGATTCAGGGACAGTTTCTTCACAGCTGTTATCAGGCTGCTGAACCATCCTAGCACCAAGTAGAGAGCGGTCCTGGCCTACCATCTACCTCATTGGAGACACAGCCATCTTTAATCAGTCTTTATCTTGCACAGACCCTTTGTCTATCTTCAATTGGACTTTACTGGACGTTATCTTGTACTAATCATTATTCCCTTTATCCTGTATCTAAACACTGTGGACAGCTTAATTGTAATCTTGTATAGTGTTTTCACTGACGGGTAGCAAGCAATAAAACAACTTTCCACTGTGACAATAATACACTAAACTAAACACTGCCTCAATTTGATCGGTGATCCATCCACTCATCATTGATTGCAAATATTACCAATGATCAAGGAGAAAATATGGGCAATTTGTAGTATTACCCAATTATCACTGAAGTAATACCCAAAGGAATGCAGTACCAAAACCTATCAATAATGAAAACCAGGTTTCTTTATTAACTTTCAGTTTTCCGTCTGTTAATACCTCTCTCCCACAGAGGAAATTGTGTATTTTTATCTATGTTTTTTGGCTGCACAATTGCTTCATTTCACGCAGTTCAGCAATTACAGTTTTATTGTACTTTAATTACCAGTCTATAACAGGTATCAAATAAAATGCTGCCTTCATTTTGTTTTGTATTTGTTGCACAACAGATGAGTTTTATAAGTCAAATGAATCGAATTATGCAAAACAGTTCAAGTGGTTGACACAATTGTGTGAAGTCCATTTGTGTGAAGAAGTTGATGGCAATAGGTGCAGGTTTAGGTTTAGGTTTATTATTGCCATGTGTACTGAGGTGCAGTGAATTGATTTGTTTCCATGCTATCACATAATATGATACATAAATACAATCAAGCCAAACTCAAGTACAATAGGCAGAGCAAAGGGGAAGATGCAGAGTGCAGAATGCAGTTCTCATCATTGTAAAGGACGTGTTCCACTTTCACGACCTAATCCACGACCTCTGCCGAGTTTGCCCTAGACTCATACTCGTAGCATGGTTGTCACGAGGTCGTAGGAGGTCGAAGGTAGGTCGTAGTTGGTCGTAATGCTAGTCGTAGGTACTCGTGGCATCAAGTAGGTCAGGGCGTTTTTTCTAGCCTGATGAAAAATGTCCACGAATAAAAAAGGTCGTGAATTAGGGCGTGAAAGTGGGACAGGCCCTTTACACACCAGTTCCATAGACAAAGTACAATGTCCACAATGGAGTGGAGGTGAATCGGGCAGTACCTTGGCTTATGGAAGGACCGTTTAGAAGCCTGATAACATAGGGGAAGGTGCTGTTCCTGCGTCTGGTGGTGGGGCGGGGAGAAGGAGGTGTTGTTTCTCCAATTTGCATGTGGCCTCATTCTGACTGTGGAGGAGGCCCAGGACAACAAGGTCAGTATGAGAATGGGAGGGGGAATTAAAATGTTTGCAACCGGGAGATTGCATTAGTCTAAGGTGGACTGAGCGTATGTGCTCAGTGAAACGATCGCCAGCTTTACGCCAGCATCAGATTAGATTAGATTAGATTACCTTTATTGTCATTCAGACCTTCCGGTCTGAACGAAATTTCGTTGCCTGCAGTCATACAAAATTTTCAAAATAACTTAAAAATAACAAAAACACACAAATTTAACATCCACCACAGTGAGTTCAGCAAACACCTCCTCACTGTGGTGAAAGGCAAAAGTCTTAGTCTTTGTCTCCTTCCCTCCTTGTACTCCCTCTGCGCTGAGGCGATCCAGGCCTCTGGTGTATTGTCCCTGCCGGGTGTTGGTACCGCTGCCGCCACCGGAATGCCGGAATGCCGCCGCCGCTCCAAATCGGGCCGCCGCCTCCACCGGAATGCCGCCACAGCTCCAGGCCGGTCCGCCGCTCCAGGCCGGGACGCCGCCACCGGAATGCCGCCGCCGCTCCAGGCCGGGACGCCGCTCCAAATCGGGCCGCCACCACCGGAACGCCGGAATGCCGCCGCTCCAGGCCGGTCCGCCGCCGCTCCAGGCCGGTCCGCCACAGCTCCAAGTCGGGCCGCCGCCGCCAGGCCAGGTCAGTCGAGCCACCGCCGCTGCAGCGAACGCCGCCCGAGGCCGTCAGCTCCGCCATTAGGGCCTCAGCGCAGACGGAGACAGGGGGATACAACAAGAAAAGGTTGTATCCCCCCGAAGGAAGGGACTAAGCCCTGTTTCTCCCACCCCCCCCCCCCCCATACAATCTAATAAACTAACTAAACTAACATAAACTAAACAGACATAAACAAAAACAAACAAAAAAAAAGAAAAAACAGACGGACTGCAGGCGAGCCGCAGCTGCCAGGCAGCGCCGCCACTTCCGGGTCATCAGATGGCAGCAAGAGTGGTGGCCATGGTGATGGTAGAATGGGGCAAGTGGGTGTGGGAAGTGAGCTAGGGGTGGGGGGTGAGGCTTGGTTTGTGGAGCACAGGGTGTAGGGTGTGAAGCTCGAACCTTGACGCGTGGCCAGCAGTCAGTTGGTTGTCCTGCCACGATCTACTGGTTTCAAGTGCAGATAAGACTGGTGCAATGACGTTTAGTGCAACATTACCTCTCTGCTATGCATCATCTCAGAAGCCTTTCTCCTCCTGGCACTCAATATGTCTTTAGACTTTAGAGATACAGCGTGGAAACAGGATCTTCTGCCCATTGAGTCTGCGCTGACCAGCGATGCCAATCACCCCCATACGCTGGTTCTATCCTACACACAATTTACAATCTTTCTGAAGCTTATTAACCCACAAACCCACACGTCTTTGGAGTGTGGGAGGAGACCGGAGTATCCAGAGAAAGCCACGCCATCACAGGGAGAAGTACAAACCCCATACAGACAGCCCCAATGGTCAGAATCAAACTGGGGTCTGTGGCACTGTATGGCTGCACATCTACTGCTGTGACACCCAATGCCAGCCAGTAAATCTCTGTTCCTGGGAAACATGACAGTCAGACCCAGCTGGGAATGGGCGGGACGGTGGTGCAGTGGTAGATCTGCTGCCTCACAGCACCAGAGAACCAAGTTTGAACCTGACCTTGGATGCTGCCTGTGTGGAGTTTGCACGTTCTCCCTGTGACCATGTGTGTTTCATTCGGGTGCTTCGGTTTTCTTCTGCATACCAAAGACATGCGGGTTTGTAGGTTAATTAACCTCTACAAATTGACCCTAGAGTGTAGAGATTGGATGCAAATATGGGATAGAAACATAGAAACATAGAAATTAGGTGCAGGAGTTTCGGCCCTTCGAGCCTGCACCGCCATTCAATATGATCATGGCTGATCATCCAACTCAGTATCCCGTACCTGCCTTCTCTCCATACCCTCTGATCCCCTTATCCACAAGGGCCACATCTAACTCCCTCTTAAATATAGCCAATGAACTGGCCTCAACTACCCTCTGTGGCAGAGAGTTCCAGAGACCCACCACTCTCTGTGTGAAACAATTCCTTCTCATCTCGGTCCTAAAGGATTTCCCCCTTATCCTTAAGCTGTGACCCCTTGTCCTGGACCTCCCCAACATCGGGAACAATCTTCCTGCATCTAGCCTGTCCAACCCCTTAAGAATCTTGTAAGTTTCTATAAGATCCCCTCTCAATCTCCTAAATTCTAGAGAGTATAAACCGAGTCTATGCAGTCTTTCTTCATAAGACAGTCCTGACTTCCCAGGAATCAGTCTGGTGAACCTTCGCTGCACTCCCTCTATGGCAATAATGTCCTTCCTCAGATTAGGAGACCAGAACTGTACGCAATACTCCAGGTGTGGCCTCACCAAGACCCTATACAACTGAAGTAGAACCTCCCTGCTCCTATACTCAAATCCTTTTGCTATGAAAGCTAACATACCATGGGCTTTCTTCACTGCCTGCTGTACCTGCATGCCTACTTTCAATGACTGGTGTACCATGACACCCAGGTCGCGCTGCATCTCCCCTTTTCCTAATCGGCCACCATTTAGATAGTAGTCGGTTTTCCTATTTTTGCCACCAAAGTGGATAACCTCACATTTATCCACATTATATTGCATCTGCCAAACATTTGCCCACTCACCCAGCCTATCCAAGTCACCTTGCATTCTCCTAGCATCCTCTTCACAGCTAACACTGCCCCCCAGCTTAGTGTCATCCGCAAACTTGGAGATATTGCCTTCAATTCCCTCATCCAGATCATTTATGTATATTGTAAATAGCTGGGGTCCCAGCACTGAGCCTTGCGGTACCCCACTAGTCACTGCCTGCCATTGTGAAAACGACCCGTTTACTCCTACTCTTTGCTTCCTGTTTGCCAGCCAGTTCTCTATCCACATCAATACTGAACCCCCAATGCCATATGCTTTAAGTTTATATACTAATCGCTTATGTGGGACCTTGTCGAAAGCCTTCTGGAAGTCCAGATACACCACATCCACTGGTTCTCCCCCATCCACGCTACTAGTTACATCCTCGAAAAATTCCACAAGATTCGTCAGACATGATTTACCTTTCATAAATCCATGCTGACTTTGTCCAATGATAGCGTGGAACTAGTGTGAACGGGTGATCGAAGGTCAGTGTGATGGGCTGAAGGGCCTGTGTCCATGTGGTATCTTTCAATCAATTCAATTGAATTCAAACATTTGTGCATGCAAACTCAATAAAATATTTGGCCTTGTCTTCAGAACATTTATCCTTACATTTTTTTACATTTACTATGACATAAATAGAGGCCATTTTGCCCTTGACTCCATGTTAGTTCCTAGAGGAGAAATCTCAACAGTCCAATTCCTTTTGGCTCCCTTATACTCTCACACACACTCACCAACTTTCTCTTTTTAGATTATTTTGTCTTCGCCACCATTAAGGATAATATACAGTAGTTAATTTTACTACCAGGAGGTTTCTCAGATGTAGGAGACAACTGTAGTAACCAGAGGAGATTCATACAGTCAGGAAGAGAGCATGCAAACTCCACACAGATGGCAACCGATGTCAGCATCAAACCCAGGCCCCCTTGATTGGCAACATTAACCACTGCAACATAATGGAAAGCAAAGTGCCGGAGGAACTCAGTGGATCAGGCAGCCTATGTGGAAGGTATGGACAGACGATGCTTCAGCTCAGTACCTTTCTTTTAATACTCATCTATCTAAACTCTCCAACTTATTAACTGTAAAATGCGCAGAAGCCGAGAGTTTAGGTCTAAGTTCAGAATCTCAAATCTTGTTCCACTTTCTCCTTCCTACACTTGGGAGAAAGAAATCAAATAGACTTAACTATAGACTTCAGAGATACAGCGTGCAAACAGGCCCATTGGCCCACCAAGTCTAATGGGTGGTGTTTTGGGTTGGGACCCTTCTTTAGACCTGGAGTGCTGGAATAACTCAGAGGGCCAGACACCATCTCTGAAGAAAGAGGATGGGTGATGTTTTGGATCGAGACCATTCTTTAGACCTGAAGAAGCATCCGTACCCAAAACGTCACTGATTATTTTTCTCCAGAGATGCTGCCTGACATGCTGAGTTGCACCAGCACTGTGTCGAAACTACAAATCTGCACGTCTTTGATAATGTGGGAGGAACTCGTGGTCAGGCAACAGCTCTACTGCTGCACCACTGCGCCACCCCATGCACCACTGTGCTGCACTTGTAACACTATTTTCTAGTTCTGGTACATGCCTTTGACCTGAAACGTTAATCGGTTTCTCTTTCCACAGATGCTGCTTAACTGGCTGAACCTCTAGTGCCATTTCTGTTTTTATTTCAGATTCCAGTATCTGCTCTATTTGTTTTTTACTATTGTTAGATGGGTTTGCTTTTAACAGCCAAAGAAAACATGTTCAACTAAAAATTTAAAGTTAAGTTAGATGCAACCATTCCACTGGAATCTGCTCACATTGATACTAATCTCAAAGCTAAAGCATTAAAGATTCACTAAATGAGCATGAACAAATCAGTACACATTTTTCAGTAGATGTCAGAGAGATACTTATTTATCATCCTTGTACAAATGAGAACTTGACTTGCTCTATCAATAACAAATATTTTTTCACTTTGTTCTTTTGTTTGGAAATATGTTCTGCAGCGGTAAATACAATTAATTGCATCAACTACATCCCAATGCCTGCCAGCCTTTGTAATGTTAGCTATTTCATTAGAACTGATAAATTCCCACTCTCATATTCACCTACCTTCTATTCAAATTTTGTGGTTGTTGTTAGCGTGGGAGGAAAATTGGTGTGTGAGTGCTGTGTACACAACTTTTCCTTTGTAATCGCTCTGGAAGTTAAATGAAGTGAAATTAACTGATTAAAATGGAAGAGATGAGTGGGTGCAGTGAGTTAGCATTGTGACCTCTAATGCCTCCCATCGTCAAATGGATGTTGCAGTGACGGGCACGAATTGAGATTGGTGTCCAAAGCCAAACAGGTGTGCGATTGTTAGCCTCCTGTTGCAATCCCAGCACTGGCATGTGCCTCCATTTGACTTAATGAAGCTGTATGCCAAAAGTCCAACATTTCTCTCCCGTCAGCTGGGTGGCACAATGGCGCAGTGGTAGAGTTGCTGCCTTACTGCGCCAAAGACCCGGGTTCGATCCCGACTACTGCTGCTGTCCGTATGGAATTTGTACGGTCCCCCATACTCCGAAAATGTGCAGGTTTGTAGGTTCATTGGCTTCTGTAAATTGTAAATTGTCCCTAGTGTGTAGGATAGTGCTAGTGTGAACGGGTGACCGCTGGTCGGCATAGACTCGGTGGGCCAAAGGGCATGTTTCCAAGTTGTATCTCTAAAGTCCAAAGCTGCATTCGTGTCATGACCTTTTGGAGGACATATTAGAGGAAGGATGCGGAAGCTTTGTGGAGGTTCAGAAGAGGTTTACCAAGACAATGACTGGATTGGAGGGGTTTAGCTCCAAATAGAGGTTGGATAAACTTGAATTGTTTTCTTTGTGGTGTCAGAGGTTGAGGTATCTCCTGATAGAAGTTAATAAGATTATGTGCCACAGACAGGATAGACAGTTGGAAGCTTTTTCCTAGGGTTGAAATGTCAAAGAATACAGTCAGTAGCTTTAAGGTGAGAGGGGGAAAGTTTAAAAAAGATATGTAAGGCATGTTTTTTGTACACTGAGTGGTGGGTGCCTGGAATCTGCCGCCAGAAATAATAGTGAAAGCGGAGATGATAAAAGGATACAAATTGCTGAAGTTTCTCAGCAAGTCAGGCAGCATCTCTGGAGAACACATATGGGACATATTCTGTCTGAAGGAAGGTCTCCACCTGAAACAAGGACAATCCATGTTCTCCAGAGGTACTGCCTGACATGCTGAGTTACACCAGCATCCCGTATTTTTTTTGTACATTAACCAGCATCTGCAGTTCCTTAATTCTACAAAGCAGATATGTCAGTTGTGTTCAGGAGGCTTTTAGATAGACATGTGAGATTGGAGAGAGATGGAGCAAGAGCAGGTGCAGAGGAGAAGTTTAGGTGGGCATCACGTTTGGCTTGCATATTGTGGGTGATTCCTCTGCAGTATTGTTCCATGTTCTATGTTCTCTGTTGATCCATCACAGAATGTCAATCAACTGCACAACTTTGGGAGAAATTGTCAAAATATGCCAGCTAAATTATTGGTCACCTTTGTGCAGTGTTGCAAGGTGTTTGCAACTTCATAATAACATTACAACTGTGTATTGTCAAAGTGGTTGGAGAAGCAAGCGACATGTGCTTTGGAGGATTTTGCAGAGTGACACATTTGAATCACGACAGAGATACGAGAATGTTTAATGCTGTTGTATAGACTCTTGCTTTGTGCAATGAAGACTGGCCATGTTCCATATTGGACTAAATAGTTTTGACATCATGTCTACCGACACCAGTTATTTAGGGATTTTATTGAGGGAAAGGTTTTCCAAGGAGAAGACATGTTGAGCATCTCATATAGAGTTTGATGAATATTTCAAAGATGATTACGAGGATGCTGCCAGGAATCGAGGGTTTGAGCTAGAGGGAGAGGTTAGACAGGCTAGGATGTTATTCCTTGGAGCGCAAGGAATCCTCGGAGGATGAGGGGATCTTACAGAAGTGTATAGATAGGGTAAATCCATAAAGTATTTTATGGAGAAGCAAGAACCAGAGGATTTAGGTTTAAGGTGAGGGGGCAAAGATTTAAATAGAACCCGAGGGGAAAGGTTTGTATACAAAAGGTGGTAAGTGCATGGAACAAGTTGCCAGAGGAGGAGGTTGTGGCAGATACTATCATATTTAAAAAACATTTGGACAGATACATGGATCAGATAGGTTTAGAAGGATATGGGCCAGGCAGGTGGAGGGGACATGTTGGTCGGCATGGACGAGTTGGGCCAAAGGGTTTGTTGCCACACAGCATGACTCTGTGACTCTATGATACAGAGCTCTGATACAACACAGGCGCAGGACATGCACTTATATAGTTTCCCAGAAAATTGTTCAAAACCAATTAATTACTTTTCAGTTTCAGTCACAGTTAATTTACAGACATTTTGACATTAAATTTGCAAACATTAAATTCCGTATAAATCACTGAGATGAAGGGAAGTAATTGGGGTTGGTTGTATTGGTTGAAGGCTGAATTTTAAGCTGGACATCAGGAAAATTTGACTCTTCTTTATCAAATAGTGGCGCAGCTGGTAGAGCCACTGCCTCACAACGCCAGTGACATAGAAACAGAGAAACAGAGAAACATAGGTGCAGCAGTAGGCCATTCAGCCCTTCGAGCCAGCACCGCCATTCAATATGATCATGGCTGATCATCTAAATACAGTACCCCGTTCCTGCTAGTTCCCCATATCCCCTGATTCCTTGAGCCCAAAGAGCTAAATCTAACTCTTTCTTGAAAACATCCTGTGAATTGGCCTCCACTGCATTCTTTTCAGAGAATTCCACAGGTTTACAACACTCTGGGTGAAAAAGGTTTTCCTCATCTAAGTCCCAAATTGCCCACTGTTTATTCCTAAACTGTGACCCCTGGCTCTGGAGTCCCCCAACATCAGGAATGTTTTTCCTGCATCTTGCCTGTCCAATCCTTTAATAATTTTATATGTTTCTATAATATCCCCTCTCGTCCTTCTAAATTCCAGTGAATACAAGCCCAGTCAGCCCATTCTTTTATCATATGTCAGTCCCACCATCCCGGGAATTAACCTTGGTGAACCTACCCTGCACTCCGTCAATAGCAATAATGTCCTTCCTCAAATTAAGAGACCAAAATTGCACACTATACCCCAGGTGCGGTCTCACCAGGGCTCTGTACAACTGCAGTAGGACCTCCTTGTTCCGCAACTCAAATCCTCTCACAATTAAGGCCAACATGTTATTAGCTTTCCTCACTGCCTCCTGGATTTGATCCTGACCTCGGGTGCTGTCTGTGCGGAGCTTGCACGTTTCCTCTGTGATCGTGTGGGTTCTTCCGGGTGCTCTGGTTTCCCCCCCACATCCCGAACATGTGTGGGTTTGTATACTAATTCACCTCTAAAGTACCCGAGTGTATAGGGAGTGGATGGGAAAAGATTTTATCGGAATGTGAGGGGTAACTTTTTCACACAAAAGGTGGTGGGTGCATGGAATGAGCTGTTGGAGGAGGCAGTTGAGACAGGGATTATTGCAACGTTTAAGAAACAATTAGATGGTAGATGGATAGGACAGGTTTAGAGGAATATGGGCCAAATGCAGGCAAGTGGGGCTAGTTTAGATGGGACACGTTGGTCGGTGTGCGAAAGTTGGGACAAAGGGGTTGTTTCGATATTCTATAAGCACAAACTGATCCCTTAATATCGGTTGCAAGTAAAAGTCAAATTGTCAATACAGAATAGGTAACTTTCTTACGGATTCAACTTGTTTTATGACCACCTTCAGTGATTTGGATGTCATGTTGTAATGCAAACCATTTTCAATAATGACAAGAGCTGCTTTAAAAAACATATTTATGTTATAGTGTTACTTCTTCTCCCTTGCAGTGGATCCTAATTATAAAACAATCTCTTGTGTAACTACTCTGCAATGTGTGCGTGATGAAGGAATTATTCCACTGGCCTGGCTCTTCAAAGGGAAATTTAGCTGTGGAGAAAGTTGGCAGCTGTCATGGGTGCCAGATGTTGTAGTTTAGTTTAGAGATACAACGCGTAAGCAGGGTCTTCGGCCCATCAAATCTGCATCGACCAGCGACCCACACATTAATACTATTTTGAGACAATTTACATTTTTACCAAGCCAATTAACCTAGAAACCTGTACGTCTTTGAAGTATGTAAGGAAACCGAAGATCTTGGTGAAAATCCACGCGGTCATGGGAAGAACACACAAACTCCGTACAGATAGCACCAATAGTCGGTCTAATCGGGGTCTCTGGCGCTATAAGCACTATAAGGCAGCAACTGTACCGCTGTGTCGCCTTGTAATGCTTTGAAACAGAGCGGTTTTGCTTTCATCAGACCTGTGTCCTCCTTGGCTGGGATAGACATTGTAGGATCACCCCATTCCACAGCAAGAAGGTTGAGTCAAGGGTCAAGGGTCAATGGTCAATGGTGCTTTATAGTCACTTGTGCAAACACGCTGACATTTTTCTCGCATACAGTTGAGTAAAGTATTGCCATACCTTCCAAGCACAATCCCCGATTAGCAAAGCGTACATAAATAATCCTCATCTTCAATAATCCTCATTTTTCCTCACCTCCGTTCTAAATGGCTTACCACTTATTCTTAATCTATGGCCCCTGGTTCTGGACTCCCCCAATATTGGGAACATTTTTGCCTCTAGCATGTCCAACCCGTTAATAATCTTAAATGTTTCAATAAGATCCCCTCTCATCCTTCTAAATTCCGGAGTATACAAGACTAGCCGCTCCAATCCATCAATAGTCCTGCCATCCCAGGAATTAACCTTGTGAACCTATGCTGCACTCCCTGAATAGCAAGAATGCCCTTCCTCAAGTTTGGAGACCAAAACTGCACATAATACTCAGAATCAGAATCAGAATCATACTTTATTCGTCAAGTATGTTTTGCAACATACAAGGAATTTCATTGACCAGTTCAGTCATACAATTAAAAGCAACAGATCACTCAAAAACACAGTGACTTCTACACATTCCTCACTGTGATGGAAGGCGAAATAAAGTTCAAGTCCCTACCCTTATTTCTTCATTAGTCATGGGCCTCGAGCCCCCATGACGGGACGATCTTGACTCCCGTAGCCGGCGGCATTTCGGGCCTTCCGCGTTGAGGCGATCCGCTCCCGCATCAGTGGATATCAGCTCCGCCCGGTGTTAAGTTCGCGCCCCACAGTGGGGCTCACGACATTCTGAAGAGGCCTCCAGCTCCAGCGATGGGAGGCCGCAGAACCCGGAGAATGTGATCCGAAAAATAATCACATCTCCGGCAAGGTTTGAACTTGAAAAAAAAATTCCCCTGATCCCCTCCCCCCCCCCCCCCCCCACATAAAATAAACCAAAGAACATTCAAACAAACTTTTAACACACTAAAAAATAACAAAAAGAATGGAAAAACGAACAGACTGCCGGCAGGGCAGCCATCTCCCCGGAGCCCCAGGTGTGTCTCACTAGGTCTCTGTACGACTGCAGGAGGACCTCTTTGCTCCTATACTCAACTCCTCGTGTTATGAAGGCCATCATGCCGTTCGCTTTCTTCACCGCCCGCTGTACCTGCATGCTTACTTTCTGTGACTGATGAACAAGGACCCCCAGATCACATTGTACTTCCCCTTTTCCCTTTTCCCAACTGGACACCATTTAGATAATAATCTGCCTTCCTGTTTTTGCCACCAAAGTGGATAACCTCACACTTATCCACATTAAACTGCATCTGCCATGCATCTGCCCACTCACCCAACCTGTCCAAGTCACCCTGCATCCTCATAGCCTCCTCCTCACAGTTCACACCACCACCCAATGTCCTATACAAACCTGTCCTATACATACATAGATAAGTGCCTTTTAAATGCTATTATAGTACCTGCCTCAGCCACCTTCTCTGAAAACTCACACCAAAAAGTCGCTCCTGAGGTTCCTATTAAATCGTTCCCTTCTCACCTTAAACCAATGTTCTCTGGTTTTTCATTCCAGACTCTAGGTAAAAGACTGTGCATTCACCCTATCTATTCCCCTCATGATTTTGCACACCTCTATAAGATCACACTTCATGAGGATGAGATGAGAAAGTGGGATAACGAAGAACTAGTGTGAACGGATGATCAATGGTTGACATGGACTGAAGGGTCTGTTTCCATGATATATCTTTAAACCATTAAACAAAAATATTATACATGCAAGTCACATTGCTGGAAATCAAAAATGACATTTTTACTTTTTAGAGCTGCCAGTACATCGTCCCAGAACCCGCCATTGCAGAAAAGCCATGTACCGAACATCCTTGACCCATACAGCAGTGGGGCCAATTTCATTTCGGAGTCACGTGAGTGACTTCGTGAAGAGCCCGCCGGCGCGCATGCTCGACATATCGTCGTACCGCGTTGCTGCGACGGCTGGCGGTGGAGCGCGCTCCTCGCCAGTCCTTCATAAGGGACCACGGAGGTAAGTATTCTACCTTTAGTTGGTGGTCCTTGTTGTCTGATTATGTCTTGCAGCAAGGACATGGATGGGAGTTTCAAGGGCCGGAGGATGTCTGGACGAATTCGACGGGCAACAGTTCTGGGGCCATTACCATCGGCAGTACCTGCAGCGCAGGCCGGGACTCAGGCGGAGATGTGGGCAAGCCCTGTGTTTACAGGTCCAAATCCGCCAGCACACCACAGCTCGGAGGAGTTCGACGAGGAGGAGTGTGGTGTGCCGCCAGAGCAGGGGGACCCTGCCATGGCAGTCAGGTCGTCAGCGGGCTCGCTGGTGACCTTGAGCAGGGCACGTGCCGTTGCACGGCCTGTTCCACTCAGCCCTCCGAGAAGGGGGAGGGCAGGAGCCCAGAAGCCTAACCCTGTTAGGGCTAAGGCATTGCCTGCCGCGGAGGAGCGGTCAGGTTCCAGGGCGAGACCCGGGGCGGCTGTGAGGTCCAGCCGGCACACCCCGACTCTCGACGCCGGGATGGGTCGGTTGAGTCGGGTCTCGTCGCGGTCGCCGAGCCCTCCATGGATGGGTGGGCGAGACCATGCGTCGGCAAGGTCCACGATGTGGGCAGCCGGCAAGACTGCGCGGGCCCCAGGCAGCCATGCTTCGGCTGGTGCCGACACCACGCCGCAAGTGTCCTTAGTGGCAGCGGCTTCAGCTCCCGCTAAACGGAGGCGGTTGAACACGCCCGCGCAGGAATCGCGCAGTTTTGCCTCGGCGGCTGTCAGCGACAACTACCGGCACCGGCAGGGCCTCGACGAGGTGCGGGCCGATGACAGGAGCCCGGTTTTCTTTTCAGAGCCGGAGGACTCCGACCACCTGAGTGTTCAGGGTGAAGGGCGTATTGACCATATGGAGCGGCTGCTGGAGCTCCTGCTTCAACGTCAACAACAGCAGGCAGCAACAGGCACAGGGCGTCTTCACCAACATCTACTATCAGCCTGGAGCAGCAGGAGGAGGAGGTTCTGGTGATCCCGTACCACCTCCGTTGGAGGTGCCAGCGGAGGAACTCTTGGATGTGGCGACCAAATTCGCGGCCCCACATTCCTCTGGTCTTCCTCTAAATACAAAGCTGGCAGCCACAGTGGACTTTCTTAATAATCAGGTGCTGCAGGAAGAAGTCCTCATCCAGGCTATGAGCCGTCACAAGGCTCCATCAAACTGCAACTCCCTCAACGTGCCTGTGGTCAATACGCCAATATGGGGCAACATCAGTGCAGCTATCCGTCAACAGGAGCTAAAATTGCAGCGGATCCTGAAACTCCTCACGGCCAGTATTACCGCCTTTGCGCGGTCGGTGGACGGGGACGAACTGAATTTGGACCAGGAAGATGCTCTGGCCCTATTGTGCGCGACCCAGCACGAAATCAACGGGTTTCGCAAAAACAGCATCCGCCCAGCACTCAACCCGAAGTTTGCAGGATTGTGCAAACCACCGCCGCCGCCCCGTCAGCTCTTTGGTGAGGACCTCTCGAAGAGAGTCAAAGAGCTTGACGAACAAGCCAAAACGGTGGGGATCATGCGCTCTCAGAGTGCCCCCCACACCGTCAGGCTCAAAAGCTCCATACATTCGCTCACGAGGGTCGGCCAGTGCCTCGATGAGGACTCACCCTCTAGCTCCACAACGACAACAGCACCAGAACCAGCACCAAGGGTCTTTTTTAGGACAGGGTCGGCAGAGACCTTGGTGGAAATCGAAGACGCCGCGCCCTCAAGCCAACCCAGCACCTCCACGGCCACCCACACGTGTCAAGGACCGCCGGTAACCACGGAGGTGAGGGGGTCTGGTTCTCTTTTTTCTCTCTGTTTAACTTCCCATGTTGGTGGTCGTTTACGGTTGTTTTTGTGTGCATGGGGTAATTTTACTGGTGATGAGTATGTGTTGCGGAATATTCAGGGGCATAAAATTGAGTTTATTAATGGCGACATTCCTCCATCCCAGCACATGCCTGGTCGTATGTTTAAATTGTCTGCTGCAGAACAGGCAGCAGGTTATAAGGAAATTTTAAGTCTGGAACAGAAGGGTGTGATTGAGAAAACGGTGCATGAGCCAATTGAATTTGTTTCGAACATATTTACTAGACCTAAGAAGGATGGAGGCTGTCGTGTCATTATTGATCTAACCCGTTTGAATACGTTTGTAACATATACTCATTTTAAAATGGATACGTTTGAAACAGCCAAATCATTGATTTCTCATGGTTGCTTTATGGCATGCATCGATTTGAGGGATGCATATTATTCAGTATCCATCCAGAAATATGATAGAAGGTTTTTGAAATTTATCTGGATGGGGCTACTTTGGCAGTATAAGGCTTTGCCTAATGGGCTCACTACAGCCCCTAGATTGTTCACTAAATTGGTGAAGCCAATCATGGCTTATTTGAGACAACGACATCATATAGTTATGGCCTATTTAGATGATGTCTTTATTGTGGGCCACACCCTGCAATTGGCTGAACAGGGTGTTGCAGCTGCTGTCAATATATTTCAACAATTAGGATTCATTGTCCATCCAGAGAAATCGAAGTTCTGCCCTGCCCAGGTAATTAATTACCTAGGGTTCACGGTGAACTCAATGAGCATGAGGATAACTATACCAATTAACAAAATTGAGGAAGTCACTCAGGTGTGCAGAGATTTAATTGGCACCAATATACCATCGATTCGGCATACAGCCACAGTAATTGGCAAGCTAGTGGCTTTGTTTCCGGCAGCACGATATGGACCTTTGCATTATCAGAATTTGCAAAGAGCTAAAATTACTGCGTTAAAACGGAACGCTGGTCATTATGATCGATCAATGCAGCTGCCGTCCGAAGCGATAACTGAGTTGCAATGGTGGGTGTGTCACATAGCAACTCATTCAAGCCTGTTAGGGAGGCTAATCCGGTGGTATATTTACAGACTGATGCAAGCTCCAATGGCTGGGGAGCTACTGATAATTGCTCTAGTTGTGGGGGTAGATGGGACACCCTTGAGGCATCGATGTTGTTGACTCAAGGGATTAACTATTTGGAGTTGCTGGCAGCATTCCACGGACTTCGTGCATATTGTTCCAAGCTTGTTGGAGCACACGTCCGTCTCCAAATAGACAACACCACAGCTGTGGCATATTTAAACCATATGGGTGGTACCAGGTCAGTTTCATGTGACAAATTGGCTAACTCAATTTGGCTCTGGTGTGTTCAAAGAGACATTTGGATTTCAGCTACCTATTTGCCAGGTGAGCTTAATACTGTGGCGGACACCAGGTCACGCAAATTTAATGACAATATTGAATGGATGTTGCATCCTGAGATTTTTTCTAAAGTCACAGCCAAATTTGGTAAACCAGACATTGACCTTTTTGCGTCACGGTTAAACCATCAGGTACCAGCCTACGTTTCATGGGAACCAGATCCTGGGGTAATAGCGCTAGATGCATTCTCGCTGGACTGGGGGAATTGGTTTTTCTATGCCTTCCCCCCGTTTTGCCTCATCAGTCGGGTATTGCGAAAGATTCAGGCAGATGCTGCCAAGGGCATCCTTATTATACCCGACTGGCCCACACAGCCTTGGTATCCGGTGGTCTTTGACATGCTCAACGAACCTTGGGTCCTTTTGAAGGGTTGCCCACAATTGGTTACTCACCCTGTCTCAGGGGAGCCACATCCCTGCCATGGCTATTTAAATTTGTTGGCTTGCAGGTTCTGAACAGGCCGTTAGTCCAATACGGCCTCTCGGCTCGGACCATGGATACCATTGGGGCGTCGTGTCGAGAGTCCACAAGGCGAAGATACCGCTCGCATATTAAGAAGTGGGAAGCCTACTGCAGCCGCTCTCGCATCACGTATGATGACGTGACAATAACCGACGTCCTGGAATTCCTCGCGGGGTTGCACCATGATGAACACTTAAGTTACAGTGCCATCAACAGCGCCAGAAGTGCGCTATCATTCTACCTCAATATTGAGGTAGGATCCAACAGGCTAGTGTCCAGACTCATGCGGGGTATATTCAATATGAATCCGCCTACACCACGCTATAGTATCACCTGGGATGTCAGGGACGTATTAACCCTGCTCAGGATGTGGTCTCCCATGGAAGGGCTCCAACTGGACCAACTCACCATGAAGCTGGTGATGTTACTAGCGCTGACTTCAGCTCAGAGGGTACAGACACTACACAAACTTCGTGTCGACAGAATGATTTCTACCCCTACAGAAGTAGTCTTTTTTATTGACGAGCTACTAAAACAGCATAGACCTGGGTGCACAGGGCTGCAGCTGAAGTTCCCGGCATACCCCGCAGATGCTAGGCTATGTTTAGCCTCACATATCCGCCACTATGTCAAGGTGACGGCACGCATCAGAGGAATGGAGAAATACCTGCTTGTCACTCATAAGAGACCTCATCATCGAGTGACAGTCCAGACGATATCCAGGTGGCTTCGAGTCGTCTTGGGTAAGTCAGGTATCGACACTAATGTGTTCAAGTCTCATTCCACCAGGGCTGCATCGATGTCAGCGGCGAGGAATATGGAGGTGCCTATGGACCAAATTCTCGCCACAGCAGGATGGGCTAATGAAGCTGTGTTCCAGCGTTTTTATAACAAGCCTGTTGCTGCTCCTCTACAGTTCGCAGAAGCCGTGCTGAATGCAGGTTCAGAACGTGGAGATTTCCCCACATGAGGGGTTTTGATTTGTTATTAATAAATATGCTCTTGTTTTGCAGTATGAACTATTGAGCAAGTTTGTTCCTCCCATCCATCCCTGGTAGTGGTGTGTCAGCATGGACGTGGTCCAGGGCGTGTAATCACAGAAGCTTTGAAGTCTTCACGAAGTCACTCACGTGACTCCGAAATGAAATAGTAAGATTGAACGAGAACTTACCAGTTCGAAGGTTGATCTTTATTTTATGAGGAGTCGAAGTGAGGGATTTCGTGCCCTCCTCGCCCAACCCTCAATCACCTTCATCTGGTAATCTTAGTCACTTCAATCTTACTATGCGAAGTCATTTCTATTGTTGGGTTCTGTGATTCCACGCCGCTACTTTGAAGTATGTCGAGCATGCGCGCCGGCGGGCTCTTCACGAAATCCCTCACTTCGACTCCTCATAAAATAAAGATCAACCTTCGAACTGGTAAGTTCTCGTTCAATCTGACTATTTCCTTCTATCAACCTTCTCTCCACCAGTAATGATTTGGTACATCACTAACAAATCACCCCTTAGCATTGTTCCTGCATTTTTCATGTATTCATATATTCGCTCCATAGATACTGCCACACCCGCTGAGTTTCTCCAGCATTTTGTGTACCCTTCATATATTCATTAACAATTTATACTTGGAAAAGAGGACACAAAGTGCTGGAGGAACTCAGGCAGCATCTCTGGAGAACATGGATAGCACATATTCTGTCTGAAGAAGGGTCTTGGCCCAAAGCGTCAACTATCCATGTTCTCCAGAGATGCTGCCTGTCCTGTTATGTTACTGCAATACTTTGTGTCTTTTTATTTTGTAAACCCGCAACAGCAGTTCCTTGTGTCTATACTTAGAAAGCATAGCTGGAGATCTTGATCAGATTACAAATAATGGCTGTCACTTTCCATT
Source organism: Raja brachyura (assembly GCA_963514005.1). The sequence goes on from OY740793.1 coordinate 36,106,916, forward strand.
TTAAATAATAACCCCATTCCATTGTGGATTATAAACTACAACCTTAATGCAAATATAACCGGCTGATCGTGCTTTATTGTGGAGTGCATTTTATTTAGGAATCTGCTGCTTATTCATTGAATGCCATCTATATATATTTGATCCTGTGTCTTTGCACTTCAGTGTGGAATCAGAGAGTTGCTGGAGATTATAAATCAGTGTGAATAACCTCCTTCACTATCACCAACTCATTGATGTGGCAGGGGCTGTAGAACAAGCAATGTCTGAGATTCTTTTGAAGGTCGTGGAGTTTTGTTAGAAAGGTAATTGATGAGCATAATTTGTAAAGGTGAACCTAAAAATTAGGACTAACAGCAACCATATGGCCCATTGAACCTGCGCTGCCACTCAATAGGATTGCAGCTGAGTTGATTGTTGCTCCCAACTTCTCACTGGTAACTTTTCACCTACTTTCTCACGAGGAATTGCTCAACCATTAATATCAAGATGCAAAGTTCTAGAGTAACTTAGCAGGGTCGGGACCCGTCTTCAGTCGGAAGAAGGGTCACGACCTGAAACATCACCTATCCATGTCCTCCAGAGATACTCCCTGACCTGCTGAGTTACTCCAGTACTCTGTGTCCTTTTGTGTATTAACCAGTATCTGCAGTTCTTTGTTTCAAAGTTGTTAAAATAGTTTAGCTGTTTTTGTTTTGTTTATTTTCTTTCTTTTACTTCACCAGCAAAGTAAATTTTTTTTTGTATTTATTTATTTCTTAAATGAATTTTACTTTTTAATACTGCTATCCAATTTATCCTAAAATTCACCAGAACTTTTGCACTGCTTTATAATTTCTGAATGTGCCTTGGTTCATTATCATTCCCTGCTCTAGGGCAATAGATCAGAAGACCATAAGACCTAGGAGCAAAATTAGGTGATTTGGCCCGAATCATCAACCATTCGATTTATTTTTCCTTCTCAACCCGATTCTCCTGCATTCTTTGCGTAACCTTTGACGCCCCTACTAACGTTTCAATGGTTCAATAGTGCTTTTATTGTCACCTTCAGTGCCCTACATAATGTTTGGCACAGACCCATCATTATTTATTTGCCTCTGTACTCCACAAGTTGAGATTTATAATAAAAAAAAACACATGTGGTTAAAGTGCACTGTCATATTTTAATAAAGGCCATTTTTATAGATTTTGGTTTCAGGAATTACAGCAGTGTTTATACATAGCCTCCCTCCCCCCCCCCCCCCCCCCCCCCCATTTCGAGACCCTTCTTCTGGAGAAAAGTTCCAATCTAAAACGTCACCTATCCATGTGCTCCAGAGATGCCGCCTGACCCGCTGAGTTACTCCAGCACTTGTTCGCAATGTGGTTCCAAGGCTGAATACTGAGGGAGGTGAAACCAGACTCACTAGTTACATTCAAAGGAGGGTTGAATGGAATAAAACTGATGGGGCAATGGAAAAGGAGCAGTGGTTTGGGATAGGGCATGTCCTCTGCCAAAGATCTGGTACATGAACAGTGGACTGTTTATCCCTGTTCAGTACATTCCAGATCATTCGAATACAAAGGACATACCTTCAGAATGGAGATGAGGAGGAAGTTCTTCAGGGGGAGGTGAATCTGTGGAATTCATAGTCAAAGACGGCTGTGGAGGCCAAGTCACTGGGTATTGTTAAAGTGGAGATTGACAGGTTCTTGAATCACAAGGGTATTAAAGGTTATGGGGAGTAGGCAGGAGAATGGGGTTAAGAGGGAACAATAGATCAGCCATAACCGAATGGCTGAGCAGAGTAAGTGAGCCAAATGCCTAATTCTGCTCCTACGTCTTATGAATCTATGG